>VYZT01036566.1:1451-66351 GCA_013400735.1 Pomatostomus ruficeps
TGGAGCCACGTGCACTGCATGCCTTATGGGAACAGACTGGATAAAAATGGAATTCACTGTGAAGAAGAATGTTGATTGCATATACCTAGATCTAGGTATAAGTGATTTACCTGTCAGAAATAACACTTTTATGTAAGACAAAGTATTGGCTATCACAACAAGGATGATTGAGAAGCATAAAGCAAAGATACAGAGCTCCTTAGTCAATATTATAGAGCCTACCAAAAGGTAGGGAAATGTTTCTGTAATGCATCATCATTACTTCAAAACTGGGTCTTTATTCACAATGGAGGAGAAATGTTTTCAAATTATATTTTGCTTTTCTGCAGGAAAGCAGTTAATGGCACATAAATTTAAATTGCTATGAATTATATTACATGCTTAATTTTATTGCATTCATTAAATTACATTACTTTCCACAAAGAACAGTGTAGTGTAGAATAGTTGTCAGTTTAAGCGTTTTGTAAAACTAACTGAAAAGTCCCACATGGGACTTAATAATTTTCTTCTATAGAACTCAGATATGAGTGCAGACAGTTCTGAAAACTTGCAGAGGCTGAAGGCAGAGCTTCTGCTGAATGGGAAGAAAGCTTCTCCTTCCAGAAAATTTTACAGATCCAGGGCGAGCAGATAAGGATCTTATATTTGCATTACTGAGTCTTCTTGTAACTATCTTAGTAGACTGGATCTGTGCTTTTTTAGTGAAAGTGCATTGCCTTTCAGCTCTTAAATTAGCTTTATTCTAATTCCCATTAACACACAACAGATGGAGAGCTATAATCTGAAGGGTCCTGTAACTAAGTCTGCCAAGTGTACTTGTGTACAAAGGACTTGATTCCAGCATGTTTTTGGCTTGATTTCTACAAAATGGTATATAATTAACTTATAGTATATCATCAATTTCATAGAATCTGCTAAATCAACTTTTGAGCAGAGTGGAGCTTACATGCATGTATTTGTCTAACTGAGGCCCTGGGTACATTCCTTGCTTATATAGTTCATATATATAAGTTCATAGTTTTCCTCTTCAACATAATATATATATATTAGATTGTTTAGATTATCAGCTATGATTTACAGAGGTAGAAATCTTAAAATTATAAATAAGAGGCAAAGACATGGCATGAACAGTATACCAAGGCGAACTAGCTATTTGTTTGGGATTCTGGATTTGTTTTTGCTCTGGATTGTGACTGGATTGTAAAAGTAGGTTGTAGTTTCAGAGACATCTTAAAATTTTTTACACAAGGATTCAAATGCTTGTGACCTTTACAAAGGTTGGTGCAAGTTACAGATGGGAATGTATCATGACACTTAGTCACTTTCTCAGAACCTCTTTTGTAATATATAGTTTACTTATGTGGTATTATACAGAATATAAAAATAGTGAAAAGAACAGCAAGTAAAAGGTTCATTAAAAATCTTTTTGCTGAGGCACTTGTTGAGGGTGAGGAAACCGACACCGTCCTACATATGTTCATAATACATAAAACAATATAAGCAAACTAATATGAATGTACATATTTGTTAAATTGCAGAGATTAACTTCCCATCAAAATACCATGACTTCTTTTAGTGCTATAAGAAAGCAATTATAATAGTTTCTCCAGTTGTTGCTTTTGTTATATTTACAGAGATTTCTTTATAGAGAAAAACATTTAATATCAGGTAATTCTGATGCTTCTGAATATATTTCCACTTCATAATATAAAAGGATTTTGTGAAATTCAAATGACAGCTACTAAAGCATTAGGGAACACAAAAATATTGCACAGCACTTGTTCAGTTTGACACCTGATTGGGTACCTTTTCTCCTGTGGTTTTGGGAGGCTTATGTCATGTCCACAAATGCAGAATGGACACTTCAATACTTACTGATGATCAATCCTGAAAATTCCTGTTTGTTGAGTGCATTACAAAAATGCATTCCTTCTGTTGATAAAACAGATAATATTAGTTCTTCTGATATAATACAAACGGGCCTTTTCTACTTTAATTGTGCAGTTGGTGCTCCTGTTGAAATTATTTACAGTCTCAAGGGAATCAATGTGTAGTTTTTTACACCTGAGTTTGTATTTTAAGATTTATTGTATATGTTTTTAATTTAACTAATTTGTAATTAAATTTGAGAGGGGATTGGTTATAAAATTGCTGAGTCCAGAATTCCAGTCTAATGAGAAACTACAGCTTATGAGAAAATCAACAGGCTTTGATCCCCACAGAATCTACTTATGAGAAAACCAGAAGTTTTTCATCCCCACAGAAATTACTTCATTATTCTGCAGACCACATATTGAGTAAGGAGGATGAGTAGAGAGCAAATGCCAGATCTGTACAAAGGCACAGACTCAAGAGGAGAGGGAAAGGAAAGTACAAATATGCTTCTAGCACATGGACAAGTCAATTGGATCTTTGTCATTGGTAAAGCTATTAGTCTAAACTGGGCAAACTGAAAGAGCTGACTTAAAGGACAGTCGATAGCATCTTGTCCTACTCAATAGAAGGAATGATGCTATTTAACTGGGGTTAGCTAGCTGATATTTCTGGATATGTAAACACCTGGATTACATCTTCAAAATGGTAAACAACAGGCCTTCTTAAAGAGGAGGCCTGTTAACAGGATAGTATCAAGCATAAATACAACAAGCAGACTTCCCAGAATTGACCTAGTTCAGCTTTATTTTGTTTACCTCGTACAGAATCTTACGAAGTGTGCAGGGACATCTAATGACTGAATCAGACTGCAACTAAACACCCTTGGGCCACCTGAGCACACAAGAAATAAGCGGTGTACACTGGAGAGGCTGGGGTGGGTGCAGGCAACACAGGTGTTCAGAAAGTTACCTCACATACATGCAAATATTGCCTTATACAATACAAAGAAAATTGTTATTGAATAGGAATGCTGAATGAGGCTGTAATTGAAATAATCCTCACCAATTCAACACTAAAACTAATTGAACCAACCTAAAACCAACCAGCTCCCATCCCCTGTATTTTTGCAACTAATTGGTGTGTAGTTTTAAAGTGACAGGATGTATCTATACGTAAAAAATCAGAGTACTGCTTATACAGGAAAATCATCTCAGCAATCTAATTAAGCCATACGGATTTGAGGAAGTGTAATTAGACTAGTATTCTGAGAGTTTAGAAAACTGGATTGAATTCTGTGTTCATCTGCAGACAACTGTGTGACCTTCAGCAGAGTCCTTGGGTCAGATCACCAAGGCTGCAGTGAGGGGGAGTTAGAGGCTTAAAAGCCTTTGATGATCTGGAGCTTTGTTGATCAGTCTAACTCATTTCCATAAAACTTGCCTCTCTCAAGGCAGTACTGGGAGGACGAACGTGTGAAAACAGTGCTTTTATGGTCAAAGGAGAAGTACCACAGACATTTCAAAACTGGGAGGCTGTTCTTGTGCATAGTTGCTGACCACACCTCTATCTTCAGAAGGTACATGCAGGTGCTGGATAGAATCATAATGGTAGAGATTTTCTTTCTTGCAAGGGAGAAGTTGTTTTCTTGTGGTGGTTTTTTTTTCCCCTAGGTATCAGACAACACAACTTCAAATCTAGGTTAATGATCTGAATAAAAACCACTAGCAGATGAACTTTTAGCTGGTTGGTTCTGTTTTCATGAAGAGATGACTCTTCAGTTATTGTGAACTGTTACAAAAAATTTCATGGTACTCTGATATTATTAAGGCTGACTATCATTACCTGCTTAACTTAAGTATTTTTTATGATTTATAAAACTCCTACTTTCCACAAAAATAATAAAAAAAGGAATCAGTGACAGATTTTTTCTGTGTTGGAAATATCAGTGGACTCTAGGGACATCTTCTCTTACTGTATAGGCCTCTCTGTTGATTTTTAGTCATTGACGTAATTTTTCTCCATACAATTTTTTTTCTCTTAATAAAATCTATTTGAAAGTTTCTCTCCTGAGAAATGAAAGCAAATTCTTGCCCTTGAACAGTCTCTCTGTATCTTTTTCTTATAAAGTGGATTTTCAGGAATCATCTTTATCATCTTTTCAGCAGTTCCTGAAGCATAAGTGATAACTTATTTGTAGAAAATATAACAACTGTTTTAAGTTTTTTTACATAAGACTGCAATAGGAATCTTGCTTTGGCATTCAAAGAGATTTTGAATTTACCTGCACTGATCCAATTTGCGTTTTTTAAAAAAATTCATCCTTCTAAAATTATTAGAACCTTGCAAACACAGATCTCTAGACACAGGCAGCAGAAATAGTATGGAAGTGTATTTGTGCACTGGCTCATAACTATCAGTTTGTCTACATTGTTGATTTTTAAAAGACAAGAAAGAATTAAAGAAAAAGGAAATTAATCAAAAACTTAGTAATAATTATTTTCTGCAATGAAAGGTTGAATTGATGGCAGCAAAGTTGTGCTCCTTTCCTAATTAAAATTTAAAAATATTTAGTTCTACATAGCAGTAAATGTGTTCAGTCTCTTTGGCATCAAAGGAGTCATACCATCTTACATTGTAACAAATTTTGTCCCAAAGTATTTATATAAAAATATGGATAGGTATATTGGCCACTGTAAAGCATTTTTACTGACATCTGTTCTGTTTGTTTATGATTCTATAAATAACCTTAGGGAACACCTAAAGGAATTAGATTGAGCAGTAAGATGGTGAACATAATTCATGGCTGATGTATACAATGTAATTGTATTAGAAAAAATAAGTGGAACTTCTCCTATCTCTCACTGGGGTCTGAATACAGAGCCACAAAGATTCAAAGACCTGCCCATCCCTGTTGGTACCTCGGTGAAAACTAAGATGAGATTAGAGAATAGAAAATACAAATAGAAAAGAAATGATCCTTAACTCATGTAAAGTATTAAGGCAACTTAATGGGATACATTTAATTGGAATATTGTGTTTGATTCTATCCCCTTTCCTATACAACATTTCTTCTATAATTTTAGCAAGAAATTTTCCTGTTTTGGGTTTTCCCCAGCAAAATAATCTGATGTAATAGTGATTTTTTTGAGGCTTAATTTGTGTATGCCTATATCTTGGCATCCCTAGTTGGAGGGTGATTTAATAGGTGCAGAGCATTTTTATTACAGTGGGCATTGATAATGGATCAGGCTAAATATTTTTCTTGATTTGTCTGTCTCTTACCACTGTAGCCAATGGCAAATGTTTAGGGGAAAAGTAGAAAAACAGGGTAAGTAGCAGTAGTGATAGTAATTGTCCACAGAATGTTCTGAACCTTCTCAGTTGTATCTATGGGCTTCCACTTTTTTTTTTTAAACAAATAACCAAGGCTACCTTCACACTTAAGCAAAGGATTCAGATTGATGGATCTGACACAGTGCCTCTGCTAGACCTGTGAGCATTTCACAGGCCCCCTCCTGAGGGAACTAAGACTGCTGCACTCTGGCTTCACTTGAGTTTCTCACAGAGATGTAACACTCTGGAGCTACATTTCATCAGAATCACGTCTGTCCCTATAATAAATTACTGGTTTTACAGTCCACTGTAGCAGGGGTGTAGCTCTAGAAGCATTAAGGCTTTGAAGAAAAGCTTAGACACTGGTCCTACTGGGTTGCTTGGTTCCTGGTAAAGAAGGATTTGGTCTGAATTGTTGGAATGTTTAAGCAATAATATGACTTGGAAGTAATTTATCTGAGTACGTTATGGTAAATCTCTCATCTACTAGATCTAGAAAAGGTCTGCATATTTTTCTTGTAATCAGAGATTCTCAATAACATACACACAGGTTGTATAAATAAACTAGCTACTATTTTCATGCCATTGAAGGAAAATTCATTAGGCAAATGTTTCTATTCTAGCATGTGATCTTTTGAGATTGTTTCAAGCCCTTGAAAAATTCTTGGCTTGAGGCTGCTTGTTTTCTTGCATTATACATTTCTTAGACATTCAAGGTAAGTGGAAATATTTCCATATTCTGGAAAAACTGGAAGTTGAGTGAAGTACTTATCCACATTTTGTGGCTTCAGAATTGCATTTTAAAATGTTCTTCTTCATAGTTTTAGAGCAAAGGTTCTCTGAGTAAAGTTTCTTTATGTAGTTGTCTATGGAAAGTGTAGCTTTTTTTAATGTAATCGCCTTGTTTAACCAAGAAAGCAAACTCTAACTCACTATGATAGGTAAAAGAAACACAATTGCAATTTCCTTCAAATTTGAAAGATAATGTTATGTTGAGGGTTTCATGTGAGATCTCTATGGTGTGGAAGAAGAAATTTGTCAACTATAGTTCATGTTGATCTTCTGTCTTTCTTCTCATTTTCTTCTCAGGGGCAACACTTTAAAATCCTCAAAACTGAAATAGCACTTAGTTTAGCATTTCTTATGTTTGGTGTTGTGAAAGACTTAGGTGATGAGGCATTTCTCCATGTTGTGGCAAGGACTACCGCTATGAGAATCCAGATTGGTTTAGGTGATGACTTGGAAATTATTATCCTTTTTCTGATCATAAGTTCATGAAATACATGGAAGGAACATAGAGACTGTGATATATAAATGTGATAAAATTTTAGCAGTATGCAATTGCTTCAGAAAAAGAAATAATTTAACCTGATGCCTACTTATTATGTGCCACATTTGAACTTGATTTCAGGTTTGCACTTTTGGATGGCATACAAATTATCTTTAAACACACAGAGACACACCTTAGCGCTTAGTAGATAAACTGGGAAAATGAATGATAGGCTGTAGAACTAAAATCTACTGTCCAATGTTTTTTCAGACATATGAGGTGTTTTGAATGCTGACTCACATCTCTTAAAATTTACTTTAAATAACTAGCTTTTGTAGGCCTGTCAGGTGGCATTTTAAAGTGATGTCATTCGTAGTGCAAAGTCAATTAAAGTTTTTCTTATGTAAGAAGGAAAATTTAGATATTTTATAAAAAAATTCCTTTGACTGATATTGGAAAGCCTTTATATTGCAGGCCATATATAGGACAAGCATTCAAAAGCCTCCTCTGTGCCTTCTTTTCCTAGGGCTGTACAAGTCCATTTCTCTCAGTCATTTTTCACTGCGTCTTGTGCTCTGGCCCTTGACCACCCTGGTGGCTCTCACTGAACTTGCTCCAGTGTGTTAATGTTTTCCTTGTGCCTTGGGAGCCCATAACAGGACACGGGATGCTGCATGTGGTCACACAAGCACTGCAGGCAAACAGAAATCCCGGTGCATTCCGTGGCAGACAGAGCTCATATTTGAGCGTACAGGGGAGTACATCAGCCTAGAGGTGAACAGCTCCTGCACATCCCACTTTTCATCCCATGGTGCTGAAATACTTAATCAGCATTCAGCCTAGGTCGTTAATAACTACATCAATCCCTGGAAGTTTTGGAAAACATTCTTAACTTTAATAATTATTTTTTCCTTTTCTCTTTGCTAGCACAAAAAGAAGCCAAGTCTCTGTCTAGTGAAAGGCCTTTGCTAAATTCCGTGTCACAAAGTGATAGTGGCAAAGTGTTTTGCTATGGCATGGACCTAACCACTGCCTAAGGAACTTAAACAAAACTGTAAAAAAAATCTGCAAATTTTCTAAATTCAGAGTAATTATCTTGTTTAGTAGCGGTGGTTATATTTTTTTACAGAAGGATCAATTTTATGGCTTCCTCTTCATAGAATAAGCCTAAGTTTTAATTTCATACTTGCTTAGCCCTATTGGCTTTCATCTTCCATTTAGAACTAGCCCCCATTTCTCTCAGAAATGTCAAATTTGTCATTATATGCCTTTTGATTGAGGCTTGCTGCGGCCATTTTTTCAAAGCCATGAGAGAAGCTATTTGCTGAGGAATTAGTTCTGTGATGTGGCTAAAGAAAGAAAGAAATGAGATAGGCTGTGTCTTAAAAATTTTTCAGTTCTAGGACAATAACATAGAATTCCTATTTTTCATTAGGATTCATGTTTAACTATTTAGTAATAATTAATCTTAGATGTGAAGGAATAATTGTTGAATGGTTATTTAATGACACAACTATAAAATATATTTGACTTTGCAGCAATCATGGCCATGTTAGAAGACCTTCATATTGAAATTCTGTGTGTTAAGATGACAGAAGCCACATTTCAGTCATTTGCATAATCACGGAAGCTCATTGAAAAAGAGTAATAAATTTATTGATCACTTAGTTACAACCTGAGAATTGACAGAATCCCACTGTTATACTCTCAAGATGGTAAACCCATAGTCTTATTTCTCCAACAGTTATTTTTATCCAAAGATATTTAAAAATGTTAAGAGTGGGTGAGGTTCTCAGTGGTTTCTTATTCTGGCATTGTGTCATATTTTTATTTTCAAGTCCTTACACTCAGAATAGCTTACAAATCATGAACTCTAGATAATAAGGATGAACCTGGAGGATTTTCTGCCTTTCATGTGTAAATTGCTTGTGTCAGGGTTCACAGTAGAAGCAGTGATGTTATTATGTGGTAGATACAATTGCATTCTGAACTAAAATGGACCTATTTGAAAGTAACAGGAGTTCACCATGGTATTTAATAGAACATTGTTTGAAAGCTTTCTGTTGAATATGTTTAACTTTGTCCAGAAGACAGAGGCACATACCCCTCTCATCTCATAAAAGACCAGACATTGTCCATTTTGTTTGGATCACCAGCTTGCTTTTGAAGTTTTGTTAAATTTGTTCATCTGTGAAGATATTTAGTTTATGTGGTAGAGACATCAACAGTTAATTTACACATTTGTATCGAAGGTCAAGTGTTAACATGCTACTGGGGATTAACTGCCCCCTTTCTTTCTTTTGGTGACTTTATGCATTAAAGTACTTTCACTGCAAGAAAAAACTGTCAGAAAAAGAAATTCACTTTTTGTTGTGTTCCACTTGTGCTTATTGAAGAAATGTGTACTTGAATGAGGAATCTTTCCTCCTAGATACCACTTAATGCAACTTGTCCTTTTGCTGCTGCTTGAAAGGCAGATTTTTATTTTTATGACAATGAACTCTTCTACTAGGAAAGAATGTATCTTCTCAAATAACCTTTGATTGGCTAGAGACATTGCAGAATTGATTAGAAATACATGCTGACTGAAAAACAAGCAAACACAAAAGCCTTACTCTGAAAATAATAGTTAAAACAAAACCCCTGAAAACCATAAGTATGTTTCTAAAACTTGGAGGTAGGGAGAGAAGTGAATTTCAGTGTCTGTTATTTCATTATGAAGGTATTTCTCTGCCTTAATATATGTTATTTACGCAGTTTATGCATGAAATTCATACTTAAGCCCTGTTGTGGTGAAGGCTAGAATTAGGAAAATTGTTGCTTAGAAAAATGGAAAATGGCTGAAACATCAATTTTGCTGTTTTGGGCTTTTTATAACAGGGTATACTCCGTCTGCATGTGCTGAGTGAAGCTCTGTTCACCCCAGACATAAAAAAAAAAAAAAGGAACAATGGGGGAAAAAGAAATAGAGGGACAGGATTGTTNGAAGTAGAGGTACAGGATTGTTGCAAGATGAGCAAACACTAAACATGGTGATTTCACAGCCTGTAAAAATAATACCTGTCACAGAAGTGGGAAGAGATATCAAGTGAAACCATCAGACACAATGCTCAAAACAAACAGAAAGAAGACCTACTGTTCAAACTTAACTAAACTTTGGTATTTACTGCATTGGGATGCTGTGCAGGTCAAATACTGTGCAGGTTTTAATAATGGATGAATTTATGGAGCAACTGTTAAATCTGATCATTGATCTACAGCGTCTGACTGAAGCAGTCCCTCAACATGCTATTTTCAGGAAGCTGGAGAATCCTCTAGGGAAAGGATCAGTCTTTAGCCACCTTCTATTATTTTCTTAAGCATAGTCACTGTCCCATGGGCAGATAGAGCATTTTGAGCTAAGGAGCCTTCCAGTTAATTCTGTGTTCAAACACAGAATTTTACCTAGCCAGGAATCCGTGTGGCTTTTCTGGCTGGCAGGATTTCTCCATACAGCTGCGTCTTTCAAAGACTTCACTGCAACAAACACAAAGCTGAGATTAAATATGGGTAGCTAGACATAATATCTATAAATACTTATAGTGTAGAATATCAACATTGTTTTCTTACACTCTGCAAAAGTGTATCTGCAATTGCACTAAGCTGAGAAATTCCATATGGAAAGAGAAAGTACCTGCAGAATATTTTCAAGATATTTTTGGTTTCTTCTTTTCCTAATCTGCCCACCAACGGTAGTTCAGTATTGTCCTTTAATTAGAATTTAGTCGAGTTTTCCTTTGGTTTGGAGGAGATGCTGGACACCTGTGATAGCAAAGACAAAAAGAAGCTGGAAAAAATTATAAAAATGGATGGTTATAGAAGAGGGGTCAGCAAAAAACATTACAGTTTGAGGTTTTCCTCTACAGAGAGAAATACAGAAACAGCTAATTTTACAGAAAATGCAGTTGAAAGAAAGTTGTTGTTACTTAGCTGCCCGTTTAATTGTTTTACAGTGCAATAGACAGACATACAGGGAGTCTTCTTTCCTGTAATGCATTCAGGTGACATGTCTGACTGCATAACTTTTCCTTCTTAGGTCCTTTTCTCCTGTTCTGGACAAGGTTAGAAGGCATGAAGCCATGTCAAAAGATGGTAGTTTATTAATATTTCTTGTATTTACATAATAATACCTGTACGCCATACACCTGTATGCCTATTATTTATGTTTCTCATTCCTTTCTTAAGCTTTTGCTGCCTACTAAAAAGTCTTAGTAAAGCAACTGAAAACTTCTTGATTGAAGTAATGCTCTTTCCTGTAACATACCATGGTAAACTGTAGCAACAGTCTGTGTGTTTCCGGGGTGTTTAAAATGCAGCTGCCTTCCCGGGCATTACCTCCTCCAAGGCACTGCCAGGTACAGTGCAGCTGCAATCACCCCCACACAGTCTCACCGGATAGCTTTGGCACAGAAGCTGCAGCAGAGGATGAAGTAATCAGGAAGGCGCTCTGTATGGAAATTCCGTGAGGCTTTATTCCAACCACGTACGCAGATGGCAGNGAAAAATACAGGTACATTTGAAATGGCTGAAGCCAGGAGTCCAGGGGGAAGGCCTTTTTAACCTATCTATTTGAGGGGATACTGGTGGCATAAGCCCACCAACCTCCACAGTAAACCATCCATCATGCATCTGCTGTTAGGTTGCAAAAAGAATTCAGTAGCAATTATAAAAAAAATTCTCTATGTTTCCCCAGGCTTCTCACCTACATATTAAAGACATTAAATGATTTCTTTTACTAAGATGAAAATTGAGTGGGGGGACAAATCTATGTGTTTTATAATGACATAGTAAGAAATGCTGTTTTGAGGGACAACTGCTTCTTTTGAAAATGTCAGCATCTCTCTTGACAGAAAGGTCATCAAGGAAAGTATCATTATGGATATTTTCAGGGACCAGGATACTTTCATAAAATCCTATTTGAATGATGCAGGGTTATAAAATAGTGAAGATGAGGCCAGATGAATTAAAGATGTGTGTGTACCTGTATTTTTCATTAAAAATGTACATATTTATTTAAAGTGGCTTTTTGGCCTCATTTTCCTAGGATCTGATTCTTCCTTAGCTGGTAATCACTTCTGCAATTAATACAATATTTTGTTGATAAGGTACCTAGAAGAAAAAGAGCTATGCCTAGAATTCTTTCTGCCCGTTGAAGTTACTACTAAATATTGCAGTGCTTAAGAGCTAAGTTTTGAGTCCAGCAGCACCAACAAGTGGCTAGGTTCCCTACTTGAGCAACTAAGAAATTATGTTGTTTTAGGTCAATCTCAAAGAGCCATAAATTGAGCTAGATGAATGCAAATACTGCATATGATATGCAAAAAATTGCATATAAAAATTCTGAGTGTGAGTTCTTTGTTTCTGAACCTCATGTCTCATCTTCTTTAAAAGCTTAGAAGTGAGTAGGAATCCTGATTGACAGCCAATGCCACCATTGTGCTTCCTGAATGAATATGAGAACCATACTCTATTCCAATACTTTCTAGCAGCATAGATGTGGTGCCTGTGTAATGGCTGGACTTCTCCAGACAACTGGAAATGAGACTCTGTGCTCCCTTTTCTTGAGGAAGGCCTAGCATTTGTATGGGGACTTTGAAACATGGATTCAATATGCAGAATTATGGCCAGTTCATCTTCAGCCGTGTCCAATTTTTTAATGTTTTTTTTTTTGTTGTTGTTTATTTTTTTTTTTAATTTATTAAATTATTTAGGTTGTGCTGAGTGATGTCAGTGTTTTCTATTTGTATTATGAATGCCCACAATACACTTAATATATTAGGGTACTCCAGTGATTAGTTGCTTTATCTTCAGATTTTGTGATTCATGTCACAGGCACTCCAGAACTGGTCATGAGGCCTGTGTCCAGACTGTGCAGACTGTCTAGCCCCTTGACCACTCTTGAGGATATCGTAAGGTATCCTGGTTGTACCTTTAAAGTAAAACAGAAAATGAAACTATCACCAATTTCTAAAACTTTTTTCCCCCCCACTTGTGCTAGTTCCCTTTAAACATTAAACCTATTTAAACTATATTCTGTGACTGCGGGCATATAGAGAACTATTTTTATTACTGTGAAGAATGAATTAAGCTGATTTGAGAAAAGCATTTGAGATCTTTTTCCCCCAAAATCTTACCATATATGTGTAAAAAAAAGAGATATTTTTGCATAAAGTAGTCCTTTCTTTTTCTGGGAATCATTCTCTTTTTCTACCAATGTCTGAGTAAGCAGAGGGATATAATATCCTGTGAACAAAAGAATTATGTTTTCAATATAGAAGTGTTTGAACTTTAAATATACTCTAGGTATTTTTGTCATGCCACCCTTGGAGAATTTTAGCAACTGTGACATGTATGGCTCAGGAGAAGCACCAAGGAATAATGAAGTAAAAATGCAGAGACAGATAGAGACGGATTGAAGGATCAGAGGTCAGATAGTGGGAGCTATTGCTTATCAGATTTACTTCTGGAATACTTTGAGATGGAAAGGAACAAGTAACCGACAGTTTTTATTATCTAGCAATCTCATTATTCAGATAGAACATCTCTGAGGAACAAAAATTTCAACAGTGCTTCCACCCACCTTTTATATAATTCATTAATCACTTCTCAATCAGAAAGGGTAATATCCTGCCCCTGGCCCTGGTACACTAAATCTCCTCTTTTAGCAAGTTCCTAATAAGAAAATATGCCTTTAGTGAGTCCCCAAGGTTAAGATTTTCTTCCTCCTTTACTAGTTAACTTCTTGAAACAACAGGGAAGAGATGCTCATGGTTTTAAGTCAGGTTATCACAATTGTGTGTACAATTTCTTTGCCCATGGTGTCTCTGACAATACTCAGGGCTTACTCTTTAAAGTCCAGTCCCTGTAGCTTACACATGTCCTACAGAGAATTACTGAGTTGTAACCCAACATAGACACTGTGGCTCCAGAAAAAAAATCTTGTGATATTTTTTCCTACACATGACAAATAAAATCAGTGTATGCATTTTTGATTCAGAGATAAGCAGTCAGCTGGGATTTCATGCAATACTATTTGCTGAATGAATCCATTGTGCTTAGTACAATGTTAACACAGCAGGTTCTTCAGTGTTGGCCAGAGAATTTCAATGTCTGGTTCCATTAATATTCACCACTGCAGAATCAGAACAAACTCCATCCTTTGCTCTAAATAAGAAAATTAATATAGGAAAAAAAAAAAAAAAAGGAGATCCTTCACTGTCTTTCTGACTCAGTCTTGCAGGGTAGTAATGCAGAATCAGTATGTCCTTAGGTCTGCACATGGCTTGAGAAGTCACTTAGTATGTTGCACAGAAGTACTCTGTAGGGTTTTCTTTGATCCCAGCAAAGAAGTGGTATCAATCTGTGCTGTGTAGCTCAGTAAAAAGAGCACAGAAATAAAAATTTCTTGCGCTGTGTTGTTGCCAGTGCCCACCGTAGTTTTTCTGGCTGAATGCTGGTAATAAATTTTTGGATCCTCATATTGTTCATGCGTGGGATTATACATCTTTCATTCCATTTCTCTCTGGATATGTAGAGGGTGATTTCCATAGGTTAGGTAGAATGGAACCTGGCAATCTAAGCAGAATTTAAATTACTTTATTGCTTATTCACTGCAAAATTACAACTTCTGCCTTTTCTGGGAGCAGAAAAAGCTTTCCAGGATTAGACACAAAATAGGATTGTGATTTAAAATGGATCTCTCAGAAATGTACCTGTTTTGTCAGTTCATCTTCTGTTCTGACTAAATTCAGTAACAACCCTACACAGGGCAGTCTCTAACCAGAATATTAAACGCATTACATTCCTGTTTACCTGCAACACTGAAGTTTTCTTCATGTAAGGTGTGTCTATTCAGTACCATTTAGCATAACTGAAATAAAATCTTTGCAGAGAGACTGACAAATACTACAGAAAATGTGACAAAATCCTGCCTTCCTTCCATTGTGGGTCTTTATCCATGTGTACTTTTTCCTTGCAGACTTTTTGCAGTGGACGTCCTGGGATGCTGCTTGGAGCCCCACTGTCAGCTTCATAGTCACTTCACTCCTTTTCCTGCTGTGCAACAATCTTTCATTGTCTTATCTTTGCCTGTGGTTTTTCTGTCTTTTTTGTTTGCTCTTTGTTCTTTCATTTCATTGATCCACACTCTAGCAAATTCCCACACAGAGAAACACCTATCATCCCCATTCCAGAAAAAGCACCAAAGTGATAATATGATAATTTCCCCTGTAAGTTATACCACTTTATTGTGCTTTTTGTAAGTATCAACCACTTAAGATCTGTTTATTCTGTTTTGTGAAATGGCCTTCAGAGTAGGATCCACTTGTTAAACCTTATCCTTGGCCACATTTTTAATTATGTAAGGTAAATAACTAATTTATAAATTAAACATGTATGCAACTTTTTAAAGTATGTAAGTAATTATTTAATTTTTTCATATGTTCTTTTAGAATTTCCAGTGAAATTATTATAATTAATGCTATTTTAAGGGTAAATGAGTGTAAAATTGCAGATGTCTTTGAAGGAACAGATTTCATTTAGGCAGGAGGTGGTAATTGAAATAATTGAACTTCACATTGTAGTTAAATTTGCCTCCTGCTTCTTTCTTTTAACAGTCATAAAAGAATATGGAATTAAGCCCTTTAAACTCTCAGATGAGATTAATTTCATATCAGTGTACTTGAGACAAAGATAAAAGAAAGAAGAGTGCTTCAAATGGAGCTTCCATGTTCTTCCTCACAAAACAACTCCTGTTATAACAAATCTTTCTGACAGGACTTTCTCTTTGGATATATAAAAAGGCAAGGCTGCACAGTGTCAGAAACTGGCAGGCCTCAGGACTGGTTTTTCCATATATTTCAAAATGCTTGTATGTCTGTGAGGCCCTTTCCTTGGAACAGGAGGCACAGAGCCCTGAGAGCCAGACATCCTTCCTGCGAATGCCCTTCACAAAGCTCAGGGGGCAGCTCTGAGTGTGGGAAGGTCCAGGCTGGAGCCCTCTCTGACACTACCCCATCCCTGATGTGCCTGCTCCGCTCTCCAGAACAACATCCAGGCCAGCTAGATGGGTATTTCCATTTGTCTCTGGCAGCAAAAACAGCCGAGGAGGCTTTGTTCTTGCCTTTTGTCCTGCTTCAATCCCATTTCTGTGCCTTAACTCGGCCCCTATTGCTTTGCCAGCTGTGCTGTAGTGATCTGGGCTAAAGAAGTCTTCCAAAAAGAAGGGGTTTTCTTCCCCTTCATACCATACAGTGCAGACCATTACCCCTTGCTGACACATCTTGAAGCACTCTGGCAGCACTCTGCTGACTGGAAATAGTGGATTCGGTGGTTCAAGGTCCTGCTGAGGGCTTGTAGCGTGGGCTGACCTCTCCTGCAAATGAAGCAGAAATCATAGGCAATTGCACAATCATCATATCTGAAAGCACATGGCTGAACCTGAACACATAGAGGGTGAAGAGAGGGAGCAAAGACTGGCTGTGGGTCAGCCAACAGGTTTAGAAGAAGATAGGTTTTGAAAAGAAGTGGGGAATATGAATGTTGCAGATAAATGAAATGAAAAGTGGAGCCGTGGGATCCCCCATGGGATAAGGATGAGATCCAGCAGACTAATAGGCATTATTAACACTATTGTGTTTATTGAATAAATTCCCAGGTAGAAGCCTCTGTTTGGACAATACTGTTATCCATTTATCTTCTCTTTCCTATACTGGATGAGGTCTTCTTCACTTTCTATTTTAGGATTACTTAAGCCATGTTCATATAATGCAAGCTTATAGTGTGTCATGTGTTGGAACAGTTTGCTTGTCTGGTTCATACACCACACAGCTCTTGCAGTAGATATAAGACACTGACCAGTTCCCCGTCCCTTCAAAGGATGAGTTCTTCAAAGTTATTCAGATTTCAGTGTGAAACAAGAAATGGTACTTTACAAAGAAAATAATCCCATCTGTTGCTTTTTGACTGAAAGACTGTTCCAAAGACAAAAGAAAATAATTTTAACTAAAATGAAAAGAGAAAG
Source organism: Pomatostomus ruficeps (assembly GCA_013400735.1). Taxonomy (NCBI): domain Eukaryota; kingdom Metazoa; phylum Chordata; class Aves; order Passeriformes; family Timaliidae; genus Pomatostomus; species Pomatostomus ruficeps. Next base: position 17,990 of record VYZT01036566.1, read on the forward strand.
AATGGTTTTGGTAACTATGACAACAAAGTTAACAGTAAATTCCAGTCTGTGTTTACACACAGGAGTGAGCCTTATGACTGGTTTCAGGAGGGATAACCAGCCACAGACTGTTGGGAATGTACATGAAAGGTAAGTGGCCCCAGTATTAAACATCTCCTTTTGCTCATAGAATGCTTCAGACTAGAGTCAAAGTGACCTAGAACCATACCAGGTGTTTCTGAGATTCGTTTTTCAGGGAGCTTTCAAACCATACAGTTTGTACCATTCTGTTTCACTTGGGCTTTGGCAAGTGACATCTTCCCCTTAGTGGCAACAGATTTTCTTTTCTAGTTTGACACCTTAGATGATCACCCTTCACATAACAATGTTTTGCCTGTGTTTGACACTTCTGAAACCTTTAATTTAAACTCCTGGTTTAAAGTGTAGCTTTGGAGCTCATACTTAAAAATGAATTGAAAAACTGGGCCATATTTAGTAGAGAAGCAGATTTGCCCTCTGGAGGCTCCACAGCTGGATGTAGGACTCCAGGTGGGGGTCTCATGAGAGTTAAATAATAGGATCACTTCTCTCAACCTGCTGGTCACATTTCTTTGGTGCAGCCCAGGGTATGGTTGGCTTTTGGGCTACAAATGCACATTGTCAGGTCATGTTGAGTTTCTCATTCACCAACACTCCCAAGTCTTTCTCAGGGCTGCTCTCAATCTGCTCTCCTATATTTCTGCTTGAGATTGCCTGGACCCAGGTGCAGGACCTTGCACTTGGCCTTGTTTGTCTTCATGAGGTTCATGTGGGCCCGCCTTTCAAATCTTTCAAACTTTTGTGGCAGAGACAGAAATGTGCCAAAGAAATAAGATTGAGCCTGAGATCTGCATGAATCATCGATTTCTTTTTGCTAAACTGACCTTAGGTGGCTGAGTCTGGAAGACAGAAAACCTGGTCATGGAGAAAGAGCCTGAATTTTCTCTATATTTCTATATTTTTTTTTTCCTTCTCTCTGAATACTGTTTAAATAAAATTGCAGGCTTTCATACGGGATTTTAAATTTATTTGATTTCATTCTCTGGAAAAGCAGAAAGAACTCTCTGAAGCCATATGAAATGCTTTTCTTTGTTAAGGTCTGTAAGGGTGTGCTTCAATGAGGTTCTGCATAGAAATAATGATTTGGTTGAAATTTAATGTATGCTAGAAAATTCAATACAGAAATTATACTCATTAAATCAAACAAACAACTCCCCAAACCATTTCATGCACACACAGGTCCCTTTACCCACACTGGATAAATAAGCAAAGAATCTCCCTTGCTCATCAGAAGAATTAATTTATATGCCTCATTTGGATAAGAGTTGCTTGGCCTGCAGGCATTATAACTGCAACAATACATATGTTTGCATCACAGTTTCCTCTTAAAGTTTTAGAATTCAGTTATAATAGGGACTTCTGGGAATCTAGAAATTGGTAGCTTCTGCCTACCCTGTAAGAGTCTGCAAGTTCCTCATGTCACACAGTCCACACAGATTCTCTGCATCTAGCCCTGCATGACCCCAACAAAAAGTAAAGCAAGTTTTCTCTTCCTGTAGTCTATCTGTTCAGCTAAGATAGTAATGAATTTACAGGATACCTAGCTTATTCAGCTAATGTAACAGTTCCTGGCAATTCTTCAAACTGTTGATGAGTGTCATCTCTAATTCACCTGCTGAGACCTCACGCTGTCTGCTTGCCTCCCTTTCCCTCGTGGGCAAACATAAACCTTTATGCAAGCATCTCTAATTCAGTTTTAAAGCTCGGTAATATTGTTCCAGGGTCTTGATTTGGATCTTGCTGCCTTCCCTTGGCAACACTAACTTCAATAAGGTCAGTCTTTTTTTGTACTATAGCTTCATAAACCTTACTGACAAGATGTGCCTACATCAGGGTCCTGGTTTAGGCCAGGAGCATTCTTTTGAAGCCAGTCTCTCTGTTGGAGAGACCAGAGATGCATTAACTTCCTTCTGATAAAATTAAATCAGAAGGTGCTATGTTGGTTTTGCTTGGCCCAGTTTTTGGTAGTGGGGGGGATCATAAAGATGGCTCCTGTGAGAAGCTTCTGGAAGCCTTCACCATTTCCAGCAGAGCCAATCTCTGATGGCTCTGAAGATCATGGACATGCCACTGGCCATGTTTGGGCCAATTAGAAAGGTTGGTTATGCCTCTGTGATGACATATTTAAGGAAAAATCAAAACAAAGTGTGCACACAACTGCCTTTAGTTAGAGAAGGAGGAGAATGTAAGAGCATGTGAGGGAAAACAACATGGAGACACCAAGGTCAGTGGAGAAGGAGGGAGAGGAGGTGCTCCAGGTGCTGGAGCTGCGATTCCTCTGCAGGCCGTGGTGAGGCGGGGTGTCCCCCCTGCCTGTCTATGGGATCCATGAGGGATGCAGAGCCACCCGCAGCCCATGGAGGAGGTGCCCATGCTGGAGTGGGTGAATGTTGGAGGAAACTGCAGTCCAAGTGGGAGACCTGGCTGGAGAGAGAGGGGCCCCTTGCTTTCAGGCTGGAGCAGCCTGTCCTTGGAGGTCTGCAGCCCATGGACAAGTGACCCACATGGCAAGCAGTTCTGGGAGGACTGTGTGCTCGTGGGAGGAGCTCACATTGTAGTGGCCTGCGTGTGTGCTGCTGCTCGTGAGATGGACCCACGCTGGAGAAGTTCATGGAGAACTATCTCTCGTGGGAGGGACCCCATGGCAGTGCAGCAGAAGGACTCCTCTCCCTGAGCAGTGGAAGACAATTCTGGAGATTGGCTGACCTGAACCCCTACACCCTGCCCTGCCCTGCACTGCTGGTGAAAAGTAGGGAGTGGATGGGGGGAAGAACGGTATCTTTAAGGGTTTATTTTACTTCTCATATCCTCCTTCTAACTCTGGTAGTAATAAATTTCACTTTGCAACTTACGTTGAGCCTGTTTCGTCTTGGAGCATTTTCTCCCGGTTCCTTATCTCAACTCATGAGCCCTTGTGTTAATTTTTTCCCCCTCCTCTGCCCAGCTGTGGCAGGGGAGAGAATGAGTAAGCAGCTGCCCTGGGTGCCTGGCATTTGGCCAGGGTCAAAGCACAACAAGTGCACTCCAGGAGCTCACCTGTTGTAGTCCAACAGTTCACTGGCAGTCCATGGGACCAGAGTAGGGTTAGTCTATAGTAAAACACACAAAATGTATATATTTGTCTATTTTTACCAAGAGTAAGTCCGCAGAACTAATTGTTTTACCTATAAATTTGTTTCGATTGGCACCTCTACCTCTTGCTAATGGAAATGTAGCCTCAACAGCCCTCAAATTTTTTAATTTCTGTGCTGTCTTTGTGTGACTTGTTGTAACTAAAATGGCTAGAGGCAAAATACTCAGTTTGATAAATTTAGCTGCGGTTAACATAAGCAGTTACTGCTTCTCTTTTTATGTTGCTGATGTAAAAGGGATTTTTTAGGCTACTGATGATGTGAATGCCCATAATTGTAGTTTTAAGAGTGTGTAGGTGTAGGACTTGTAAAAATATGGTTATGTTAATCTGAGAAAATAGGTTTGAAAGAAAAGTTTGGAAGGCATGAATCCGTGTTCATGTCCCAAATCAAGAATGACTACATGCAAACCATTCCTGGTCAGTATTTGTGGAACCTAGAAAGACCTAGAATTTCTTACGGTATAATCTAAATTGTAAACACAGTATGCAAAATGTTACAATTTTTTCCTAATAAATAATTCAATTTCCACAGAAGCACAGGACATAAAAGATATGTAAGCAGAGTTATATAAAACCGTTTGCAGCATTTCCTTATAATAAATAGCAATTGGAAACTTTTCTGAATAGGATGCCTTAATGGGTATGCAGCTTTTCAACTTTTTACTTTTCATGTTTGAAATTTTTTGGAAAATTTCAGCCAAAGTGATACAGTAATTTTTTTTTCAGTCATTTCCTTTCATCTTTCTCTCTCCTTTGCTCCTCACAAAAAATAGTACCATAAGAGGAAAGATATTTTGTTTTGCCCATGCTATAATGTTCTGAAATTTTATGTTTAATATTCTCTAGTCTTCAGAGATGTTTGAAAAGTTGTGGTGGTTTGTTTGTTTGGGGGTTTTTTGGTTGTTGTTTTTTGTTTTTTTGCCATGGCAACCTCTTTCAAACTCTGAAATTGGTGAGTACTTTGTAGAGAATTTTTAATTTCCATAGTTAAAATGGACAATGAAATTCAAATGCCATTTTTTTTCAAACATTTTTCCTCAGACAGATTCCAAAATGATGGTCAAGCTACACCAGTACCATCCCTATAGAATAATTGAACATGGTTCTCATAGCTCAGAAATAACCACGCTGAATAGCTGTTGCTGCTACAAATTACTTGAGTACACTTGGGGTCAGGACTACAGAAGCTTCAGCAGCTTTCTCTTAATTGATTTCCAGTGAGCCTGGTCTTTTGAAGAAGAACAAGTAATCTGTTCTTGTGGGTAGAAGAGTATAAGCAGAAGGGGGAAATGAAACAAATTCAAAGTGTGGTTAAACAGAGACTGGGTGAGAGTCAGAAAACTGAAGAAGGAATTGGTGAAAGCATTTGGTAATGAATTAGGACAAGAAAACAAAATATTGGATTTTGCTGTGACAGTTTGGTAAGGAACAACAGATACCCTGTTGTTTGGATTGGAGTAGGGGAAATAAATGGGAAACTAGAAGTCAACGGTTCAAAAGCAGAATGATGAGAACCGGAATGAGAATTGAAGAGTTAAAGAATGAACTGGGCTGGTCATCAGTAACCTATTTACCAAACAGAGTAACTAACTAGGCATCTCTTGAGTGAGGCAGGATCCTAGGCCTGGGAATGGTGTGAGAAAAACTATGATTTTATCATCTGCCTCAGATTCAGCCATACACAGCTAACGCCACTGACCTTTTTCACAGATGTGTTTTGGGAAGATGGCCCATGAAGTCTTCAGACATTCTGTTGAGGATCTCTGTAGAAAGAAGTGTGAGAGAGTACTCATAATAACATACTGCCTATGTATAAATATTTTAAGAGTGTGCAGAAAACAGGCAAGCCCCTTAACTGAGCCTAGTCCATTCTGCACATCAAATCAGACAGCTTGAAGGAATGATGTGTGCCTCAATGTTTTTTCCATCTCAGTGTTCTCAATCCAATAAATCTGTACACTATGACATGAAGTAGATGACAGTGGTGAATCACCAGGTGGCTCATTACCTACCAGGCACAACTCCAATCCCAGTGCTTCATCCGTGGGCAGCACACAGACTGACTCAGATCCATGTACTCCGGAGCCTGATGTGAAGTCATAGGACAAGGTTGAGATCCCAGGTTGTACTGAGAGGCATAGAGCTGTGGTGGGACAGAATGGGATGTGAGCCTCTTGTGTACCTGTTTCTCTGTCAGATTTGATTGGTCTGCACTCAGAGTATGATTATGCAAGAAAATGCTGTGGTAGTTTATATATTTCTGGAGAGGATGAGAGGTGAACAATGATGTTTCTACAGACAGTTCTGTCATTTCCTAAGTCTGAATTCCAGCATCTGAATGGCAGCTTTAGTAGTGCTCTTTTAACATAGATTCTTCTGTGTATAATTAATTTGTCATTTGGAAGTTTAGCTGTAATTTGAGACATGTATTTATTTAGTTTGCTTCAAGAAGATGGGAACCTGCTTGTGTTTAATCTGGTATCTTTTGACTTCTTCATTCACTGAGGAGTATAATATCCCCAATTCTTTGTTTTTCTCTCTGCACCGATTCCAATATATTGCTATCTTTCTAGATATATGTGATGTGAGAATTAATACTGTAGGAACTATCCCCCCCTAAACCCTCTCTCTTCCACAGTAGGCCCTGACAATACAGATAGCCAAAATAGCATATTCGTCTTTGTGAAAGTAGATCAAAGGCTTGCAAGCAACCCAGGTAGGAATATCTCAGACTGCTTTCTTCTTCCTTATGTAACTTGTTCTCTTTCCTTAAGGTAGCATTCCTTGAGTGTGGAAAGGGAAGAAATAAGGAGATTGGGTTGCACTCAATCTTAAAAAAAATGAAAAACCTCTTGAATTCAGAAATGTCTTTTTAAATCCTGTACACATGGAGATCTCGAAGAGCTGAAAATATCATAAAGAATGATGAAGCAATAGGTTGCTAGTTTGAGCCATTCCCACAGGCCTTGGAGATGGGAAGCCCAGTTACAGGGAATGCTGAAGTTTGGGAGGGAAGTGTCTTAGTAGCAGTCTATGACAGAATTTACTTAGGCCCTAGTTAAGCTGACACTGTCAGGGACACCAGCTATTCAAGGACATTCTAATAATCTTTTGGTCCAATTAACTAGGATTTTTCTTTCATATTCTTCACTTCTTTGGATCCCCATGCTGAAGAATTTGTATCCTGTCTGCTGCTGCACACTCAATTGCTTGGGAGGCTAAGTGAATTGTCTTTATTAAACTTTGAGGAATGTTTTTAATTTGTTGCCTTTGACCACTGAGATTTTAATAAAAGCTTTGAAAAAGAGGTGTTCACATCTAGTGTTTCAGTCAAGATGTCATGTAATGCTTTTTTTTAAAGACATCGTGGCTCTAGTTAGCTTCCTTGGTACTTGATAATAGCCCGTAAAACAGAATCAGCATCAAAAATTATGTGGCCATTTGAATTTCATAGCCTTGAGAGACAGGATAAGTATTTTACAGTATTTCTATTTTTTCCCCTTAGTACACCTTCTAGAACCTTAGAAATAAATGCCCAGTGAGCCACTGAAGTGATATACAGCAGCTGGTATAAAGAGATTAGTTTACTGTATATAATTAACAAATTATATATATAAAATATGCCATTTTTACCTTTGCAAAAGTTCGTGCAGCCCATTGGCCATGACTCAGTGCTGAGTTCAGGGATTTGATTTTGGAACAGCATTCTTAGAGTGTGAGTTATCACCTTTCATTCATGCTCTTTCCTTCAAGCTGTGGTGGTAGCTTTGGGAGAGCAAGGAGCGATTTGGACTTTGGCTTGGGACATAGGGTAGAACCTGCTTTTTTCACAAGGTTCCTGAGTGTGCACCTTCAAGCACCAATTCTCAGGCTGTCCCATAATGCTGTTTCAAGACCAAGAGCTGATCCTGTGTTTCCTTTTGAATTTATAAACTGATCTGCTCCAATGGGCTTCCATGCCCAGTTCCTGAAAACACTTGTGCAGAGCTCTGTGTGGATACTGTACAAGGCCTTTCTGTAGAGCAAAGGGTTTTGCTTTTTTGAAGGTTGAAGTTTATTCATATACTATATCCCTTGAAGTACTGGAGGCAGAGCTGGTGAACTATGATTCCAATCCCTGTGCATTTTTGGAATATGGAATGTAACTTTGCCATTTAAATATTGAATGTCTGATTTTGCCTCTAAATTTATTCTTTACAAGTTTTCCATCATATTCTCTATTTTTTGAGAACAAAAAGTGTATTCTAGATAGTAATTGAGTTAGATATAAATATATGATTCTATGTGGAAAATAGCATCTCAACAGCCACAACATCTGATCAGCTGGCAACTGCTACAGTCTGGCTGTTGCTCTGGAAGTGCTGTAGGCTTGCCAGCTTGCTGTCTTGCTATGGTCTTGATGAGCTGCTGTGGGTTTATTGGGCACTCTTGAATGATTCCCTAAAATAATTCCTATTGCTTATGTTTTTGCTTTCTAATACTTACTTCAGTTTTTGGGAAGCATTTTTTATTAAAAAGTGTGTGCTATCTTACGTGTTCTACCATGGTACCAATGCAAAAATATTTACCTTCAAGTCACACCCACCTAGAAAATAAGGCTGGGCTTTGGCAACTCCGTTGGAGGTTGCTGGGAGCTGTGTCCCTTAGCTCATCAGGGGATGCCCTTGTCACACAGAAGGAGTCCAGTAGAGACATCCTGAACCAGTACTCACCTGACTCCTCCCACCAAACTGCAGCTGGGGGCAATGCAGCAGAAGTAAGCTGAGCATTGCTCATCTGCTAATAAAACACAATTCATTTAACCAAGCGTTCCTGGGATAAACCTGTACTGCTTTGGGACCACCAGCTGAAACCCTGTCACTGTGTCTGCCCTGTGCCATTTTACCATACAGGGAGGCTTGGGGCTGTTTCAGGGTTTTCACCACCTTGGGTTAGTCTGCCTTCACAGAGCTGCTTTGGCAGTTTGAAAACACTTTGACATCTGATGGTTATCATGTGATTGAATTAGGGTTCACTTTGATAGTTAAAATATTGTCTGCTAATTCATGCTGGTCAAAATAGCAGCTCTTTCAACACTTCACCAGAAAAATAGAAGTGATTATTTTTGGTAGCCTATGTGGTTATACAATTGAGCTGGAGGTGCACTGCAATCTTTTCCTAGTTTGGTATGTAACCCAAGATCTGGGAATTTTTCTTGTTTGTTTTTGTTTTGCTTAATATGGGTCTACTAGGAAAAACAAGCAAGATAAAATTATAGCAGAACATAAGACAGACATCTGAAAACCCTTACAAGTTTTTTCAAGTGCAACATTTAACTAAAACCCAGTGATATTTTCAGATATCTGAGCCAGTACTGAGCCTAGTTGTTATTTGAAGACAGTGAAACAGATGTTTCTTAAAATCCAGCTTTGCAAGTGTTTTGTTCCAACTGTCAAAATAATAACATTTTTTCAGAAATATCTAGGTGGCTTTTTGATCCATGATATAAATAGTTTAAGGTTATTTTATTTATTTAAGATATTGAAAAATATTTTAATGAGAAACTGTGTGATTTTTGAACTGGATTTTTCTGATTCTTTAGAAGAAGTATTTCAGAAAAATGAGAAACAGACAATGCTTTCCAGGACTTTTTAACCAAATATTCTTCTGTAGCCTATTTTTGACCAAATTTTCCATCGGCAAGTTGTGAGCATGTAGTCTCTCATGGTCTGACCTGTGATTCCACTTGCAGAAAATGCATTGTAGGGGAGAAAATGACTGAAAACTGGGTTTTGCAGTAAAATAACCCAAACCAAGCCCCTTTTTTTCTATCAGCTGTATAGTAGTTACTACTCCCTTTCTAATGCAGTATATAAAACACTTGCTATAAAAAGGATTGATATCATGAAGAGGGATTGAGAAAAATTTACTGAGAAATGCACTGAAACCTGTTGGTATAGTTGCTCTCCTGGGATATAAATGCTCAAATACCATCAAAAAAGAGCAGATGTGTGTTTGAACATGAGCCTTACAGGTGACTGAAAAGCCCTACTTTTAAGCTGCTTGGGGAAAAAAAAAAAAAAAAGATGCCACACCTTCCCAATCAATTCTACAATTTTCTTCTCAGTCTATCCCATTAATTGTAAATATTTAGGTGCTTAAAAATATGGGAGAAGAGAGACCCTTAACTTATTCTGAAATAAAAATCCCTATTTTTTTGCTTTGTTGAAAAACTTGAAGATTTACGTTATTCAAATGCATAATTTTTCCACATTATTTTTAATTGTCATTACAATTAAAGATAATTCACTTGAATAGAGAGAATCATAGATTTCCAAGTTTGTATGGGAAATTAATTTCTCAATAGGAAGAATAGATATCACAGCAGATAGCCCAGATCATGCCTGATTTCAGAATTAGCAGGAAGAAAAATATGGAGATGAAGCTTGAAAAGAGCCATGCTGCCTCCTTCATTGAAATTTGCACTGTCCTTAGGATGGCCTTGGCAAAAAAAGTTTTCCCAACACATCCATCTATGGTAATAATTGGAAATGTAATAAAGTACATTTGCAGCTCAGAAAATTCCTTTATAACTGCATTAAACAAAACATGTATTTCCACCACAGTTACAAATAATGTGAGATTATTACATTTCTAATTCTTATTCTGAAGGATTAATAGCACAAAACCCATCAAATAAAAATGATTTAATCTGATTAATACTGGAGATTTAATGAATTATTTATGAAAGTAATTTCATCTAGACTGTGCTAAGTAGCAGAATTGTGTTTTGCTTTTTGTTTACCTCTTTTTTTCTCTCTTTTCATAGAATAGCTTATGTAAAGTAGTTCTAGAGGAAGTTTTAAAAACAGTCTTGACTTTGTGCCACCATCCACTGATAAACAGGATGGATGTGGGTATAAATAACAGGATTTTGACTTTTAATATACTGGGAAAAGATGGATAAAGGCACATGTGGTCTCAGACACATTGCATGTCATAAATTATCCTTCTGGACATAAACTTAATGCCTGGATGGTCTTGGTTCTCAAAATTTAGTCCTAAAACTTGTACCAGAATTGAATTAATAAGAAGAAGACCTCATGAGATATAATTTTGTTTATACATTCATTATTTTTTCAAATATATGCTAATATATGAATAATTCTGGGTTTTTTTAAATTTTAACTGAACTCAGAAAGATTGCATTTTGCCTACTCTTCCCAGATGACCATGGATAAATAAGTTCCTCCGTTATTCTGTGTGTTGTTCTTTTGTAGCACTATCAAGTTGGTCAAACCACATTTACAGTTATTTGCTACAGCATGAAGAGTAGAGTATTGTTTCTCCTAGAAAACTTCTGTATCCTTTCAGTTTATCTGAAAAAAACCTTCCTTCATTGTAACAAGCCCATCTGAATGTTCCTTGTGAATAAATTAACAGGGAGTCTAAAGTGGCCCTTATTGTTGCAAAACAAGACTGATGTTAAATCACTTTTTTAAACCATATTTTATTAATGCACCTCTCCTACGCAGACTGTAGTTTCAAAAGGGCTCTTATCAATATCAAATCTGGTTAAATAAAATGTTAAAACAAAGCATGGGGGTGCTGATATTTGTTTTAGCATTTGTAGCTAAGTTCTTTGTGTAAGAATGACGAAAAGACAAAAGAAAATGAGGAATTGAATGCAAGAGTTAAAAGGACGATATCCAACCAAGGCCCACTATGTGCAGAATATGGGCAGTAACACAGCTATACAGAGTGTGTATGCAATGCAAATGCAATGCAAAAAAAAAAAAAAAAACACGACAAAAAGTGAAGAATAATAGTAGAAATGATGTAAGTTTGCTTTGAGTTATTATATGTCATATTTAGTGGATGATATTCTTTGTAAGAAAAGACTCCTCATCTTGCTGGAAACATCAGTACTTGAAAACATTGTACAGTAATTGAACATTGGGAAAAAGTAATTTCTGAAGCAATCTGAGGTCATCGATGCTGTTAGCTGAACTCACTTTCCAGAACTGAAGTGAGATTTCTCAGTCCTGAAACATTCATCTGTGTGCACCATGAGTGAAAGGACACTTTGTAGCTGGGGACAATAGCAATTGTCAATATGAACTAGTGACCCATAGCTTCTATCTGCAATTCAGTGTTTCAGAGCTATCAGATTATTTTTAACTGCTGGGCTTTTGTCAATTGGCTGTATTAAATTCTTACTTGTTGCCAGTGCACTTAGATAAATCTTAGGACTCTCTTGGCCCAGGCCTGTACTGAGTTCAGGAAAAAGGCAGTCCTTGTCCCCAAAAGTATATGGTTTAACCATTTGGGTAAAATGGGGGTAACATAAATGGAGAGTATAGTATATTAAGACAAAACTGCTCAGCAAGAAAGGAAGTTTTTTACAGAGCATTAGCAGCCTAAATCTTCTGAAGCATTTTGTAAGCATCCCAGACGTGCAGGTGCAATTTGAAAGAAGGCAGCAGAGTGGCTGTTGAGAGCTGCTACCCTGTACAGGGAAGACTTTACAAGAACCAGCTTTGAAAATCAAACTGTGCATAGTAGCAGATGATTTTATTCTTGGATGGTCAAAGCAGACACATTTTTTTAGAGCATTATGAGACAGTTTAATTAGAAACAGTCTGCTGGAACTCTCTGCCCATGAGTGCCTTACACCATGTGCTTCAGGTCTTGCTGTTGTCTGTGGTTGTCTTTGGTGAGTCCTGAGCTCAGTTTTGTGCCTCTTACAACACCTTCAGGAACTAATCTTTGAAATACTGAATATGATTGGTTCTGAATAGACTGTGAAGAACTTTAAAATTAAATCCGGTACTGTTCTAGATGACATCTCGTTGAGAAATGTATGGGAAAATAAATATATTTTTCCTGGGGACTCCCTTTAAAAACAAAAAATATTTTAACCATGTAATTTGAGGACTACTCAAAGTTCTAATAAGTTTAAAATAAAAGGTGACCGTTGTATTCATTTAGTGACAGTCTCTAAGATGTGGATTATTTCTGCATAAGATATGGTATATGTTGAAAAACAGGTATGATTCAGAAATACAAAAATGCTTGAATACAGGTCTCTCCTAGTATTTTCCTAGTGATTCCTTAGGCTGAAATGTAAACCTGAACCTGAACTTCAACTTTCATTGTTTTCTGGTTACTGAATCTCATTTACATTTTTAGAATTGTTATCATACAGAGCTAAAAGCCACGAATCTTTTACTGACATGTATTTGCAGAAGCTGAACAAGTAATATCTCAGCCTTCAAATTAATAAACTAATTAGAGTTTATTAATGTTTTTTCAGATTACAACTTATTTTGAAAACATTTTTAATCCCTTCTAACTTGTGACTCAGTAATTTTTCAATTGTGTACTGCACAGCATGACATAATATTCCAGTAATGGTCTCACTAATACTCTTTACAGAGATAAATACCAGCTCTTCAGTAATCTTAGTATTTGCTGGCTTAAGCATCCAGGAATCACAGTCGTTTTCTTATCTATAGCACTGTGCTGAATGTTCATGCTCAATTAGCCCGTCTACTAAAACCCCAGGATCTTTCTCACTGTAAGTGTGTTTCAGTATGTGGTCTACATTTTCACAGAGTTGCAGGATAGTTTGGGTTGGAAGGAACCTTAAAGAAGGGTTCCAAGTGCCCCTTCCACAAGATGGATATCTTCTACTAGACCAGGTTGCTCTTACATCCCATTTTGCTCTTAGATCTTGTTTATGTCTTTGCAAATTTCATGGTTTTCAAAACAACTACATCTGGAGCAATCAGATTACTGTGCATAGCATCTCTAGACACTGTAACTTGGTACTTTACTGATATTAATTTTATTTCAGACTGCATAACATTTACCATTTGTTCATCTATTAGATGTCTTCATTGTTGTTTACAGCAAAAAGGGAGAATTTGTAAACATTTATTGAGATATTAATGAAATGCAGACAAAAACAGATGGATTGAAGTTGTGTGGCTGAGGCAGCTGGTGCTTTCTATTGTTTGTTCTGTAGCAGATTTTTCTGCAACAAATGGCAGGACGAATTGAAGCAAACATGAACCAGTTCATGAGCTGAAGCACTTACAGCCAAGCAAAGCAGGGTAACTGAAAATGAGTATCAGGGTACATGACTGTGCTGCAGTGGGTTTGGTGCTATTCTACCTTCCTGTCTAGCAACAGCAATCAAGGAACACAGATGCGTGAATATCTTGTGGCAGGGGCACATTTAGCCAGTAAGTTGAATACATCAGCATTCATAAGGTAAACCTGCAAAATACGTAGTTACCATATTTTAGGAAAGATAATCTAAGGTGCATTCTTTGCTACAAATGCTCCTTCTGTCTGGAAAGTTTGCAGGAGGGTAATAATGCTTCATATGCTTTTGTTCTGGATTTTGCTGTTGAGTTGTGCTGCAGAAAGAAAACTGTTTCTGTGAGGAGATAGCTGGTGTACAGTGATAGAACAAGAGCTGAGGGCATGGGATTGTGTTTGAGCTCTGTGGATGAAAATAATGTGTTACTGTCAACGCACCTGGCTTTGAATGCTCTCTGCATACAAAAACACTTTTTTCTGTTTCATTTGAGGCAAAGAGTGTGCGTGCCTGAAAAATAATGCATTATCTACCAGGTGCAAATATAGGATTTTGCTGCTTGAATGTGTTGTCATTCAGGTGCTAATGGAGTGGGCCTCAAGGTTTTGTTCATTAAAGACTGTTTAATTACTAGGATGTAACATGGAGTTGCATAAGAAAATCATGGTTTTGGAAGGTTGACCAGAAAAGCTACGTGATCGTGTATGTCTGCATACAAATTCTTCTCGCAGCCCACGTGACCTGTAGGCTGCATTTTTTGATCCTCTGTGCACCAGCATTTGAAATATTAAACAATGAACTTCAAAATAAGAAAATGAAGGTTTTCCACTCACAAATAGTATTTTGAAACTGTGCAGGTGGATAAAGTCCAATTTAGAACCCTGGCGACTAACTGTGGTCATAACTGATTGCAAATATATAGATAAAAATATTAGAATTAGAATAAATGTGCCATATAAAACTGGATGTCTTTAGTGAATTCAGATTAAATTATTCATATGACCATGTACATTATGATTTCATGACATGATAAAACTATGTCTTTAAAAAACAACCATGACCGAATAATGTCTAACATTATTATAATTTAGAGGATATGATTTAATTTGAAAAACATTTTAAAGGTTCTTTTAATGCAACACCTATCTGATGTAGCACTGATGTGGCAGTTTGTTTACAACTGTTTTTATAACATCTGAGTTTAAACCAAAATACTTTTGTTTTCACTGGTAAATAAATTATTACCAACTTGTCTGGGGATTCTTGGTAAACAGGCTGAGGTATTTTTTTTCCAATCCCATTTGATTTTCAGTAATAAATTGTAAACAATTAAACAAGTTATTTATGAAAAAGTAATTGCAATATTAAAGGGTAAATAAAAGAAGATGCTAAAAAGATCCTAGGTAAATGTTTTGTTGGTTTGTTGGTTGTTTTAATGAGACATTCTAGCAATGTACAGACTTCCATGGGTCTTCCATCACTTACTGAATGTTGCATCAACTTTCATGAAAAATCATCCTTCACCAAACTGTTGTTATCTGCTATGGCATCTACTTGCCTTACCCACTGATGCAGCTTTTTCCCCTGAGTATTAAAACAGATCACGTAGAATACTGACGTATACACAGAGGTAAAACCTTCACATTCCCTCATGTAAGAATGAGCTTTTAAAACTCATTCAATCTGTAAATGACCTATCTCAAACTAAATGGAAAACAATACCCTTCCTGTACTACCACACTTGAGTTTTCAAGAATAAATTTGTCTTGTACTTTTTCATGTAGTACTTTATTCTCCTATTTACAATCCCATTTGCAAGATATTTTCATGCTGATTATTGCATGACCTCAGTGGCTCAGTCGTGGAAAGAGTTAAGATGAGAGTTCTTCCTCTGGAGAATGCTTGTCTTGTGGTATCCTTTGTTTAAAAGTGCAGCAGTTATGGTGACAAACACAAATTTTCATACTGAGGGAGTATGAGGCTTTGACCCACCATCCTCCTCATGTGGGAAAGTCAACTGTGCTCTGCAAGAGGAGAGACGCGTGAAAGTCATGAACGTGTGATGTGCCATGCGATGTAAAATATTTTTTACTGGGCTTATGAATACTTCATATGGCGTTGGCTGTGAAGTGAAATTATTGAACATGGTATTACATTTTCTTTTATGAAATGTGTTAGCCTGTCCTAATAATAACATATTGGAGAGAGAAGAGAAGCAACAATATGTGAGAGGCCAAATAACAGAGGGTGACATATTTCCAAACTAATCTGCGAGTCTGGAGGTTGGGAAAGCTAAATATTTGGAAATTCTCTGTAGAAGAAGGAAAAGGGAAGTTTCTCATACACCTTTGCAGAGATTTGATGCAGGTGGTAATGATGGTAAGTGCTGCAGGAGCTGGGAAGGCTCAAAGAATTAAAAAATGCATATAGACTGCATATTCTTCGATCTTATTTTGTTTTCATTAAAAGTTATGGTTCTTAGCATAATATTTAGCTTTAAGAAGGCCTTTATGGAAATTTGTTGATTGCTGTTTGCCCAGACAAATGCCTCTTAAAGTAGTATGACAGCCTTGTGTTTGCTGTCAGGATGCTAACAGCTTTCATCCCATTTTTGCATGCCATGAGATAGGGGGGGTTGCCTTGTGCAGAACACACACTGGCAAAAATTGTTGGCCCATAAATAATATAATTTCTGTAGCTGGGGCATATTTCAAGTGAACTGTGCTACTGTGTTACTACCTGAATTTCTGTTAAATAAGAAATGTTAAATATAAATCTCTTTAGAGATATGCATGGTAAATATCAATTGACGTTGTGGATCAGCAGGAACTTTGCATATAGACATAAAGCAAGTGAAAAAATTAAAGTCATCTGAACAAACTTAAGCTTGTATTTCGCCATGCTACTCAAAAGACATTGCCTTTCTTTAGAGTTCCTGTAGTACCACAATAGGGAAGGAAAATGGAGCTCTTAGAAAGAAACTGAAATTCAAGCTCAATTCTTGCCAACAGAATGCTTATTTTCCATGGTTTTAGATGCCCTAAGTATGTAGCCTCTATTTCCTGTGCTCATACAGGTTGTAGCTGGCCTTTCTTTTCTCCAGGTGACTCCTGTCCGCTCTCTTCACTGCCTTATTCCTAGCAGATTTTTTAGTAGTGTGAGAGGCAGCACTTCTGCTTCTCTTTTCCCAAGGCTCCCATGTTTTTCATCTTTAGTGATCTCTTATGAGGCAAGAATGGGCATAGATGTATGGGAAGAGATTTTTGAGTACTTCAGAATTACAGAATTAAGCTTACTGTAATTTAAATGAGTGATATAAAAGAAGATGGAGGAAGGTTTGCAGGCAGTTCTGAAGAGCCTGTCAACATGGTGTTTTCTTTTTTTTTTAATTCTGTTTTAATTATGTTTTACCATATCTTATCTTCTCTTTTAAATGCTATGTTCATTCCTTTTTAGTTTCCTGATCAGTGTTTCCAATAATGAATATGTCATCAACTGAGATTGTAGGGTTTGCCTGGTCTTTATTTCAGCAGGAGAAGTGGGACTCAGTGTGTGTGTATTGGGTTTGTGTGGCATGTTTTTGGTAGTGGGGCACTACAGGGGTGGCTTCTCTGTAGAGAAGAATCTGCTAGGAGCTTCCCTCTGCTTGGTGGAGCCAATGCCAACGGACTCCAAGACAAGCTGCTGTCCAAGGTGGTGGAGCCTCTGGTATAACAGATTTAAGGAGAAGAAGAGAGGGGAGTGAGATCATGTGAAAGGAACAGCCCTGCAGACACAGAAGTCAGTGCCGAAGGAAGGGAAGGAGGTGCTCCAGGTGCCAGAGCACAGATTCCCTGGCAGCCCATGGGGAAGATCGTGGTGAAGCAGCTGTGCTCCTGCAGCCCATGCATGTCCTCAGTGGAGCAGAGATCGACCTGCAGCCCATGGAAAGTCATCCCAGAGCAGCTGGATGCACAAAAGATGCTGTGACCATGTGGGAAGCCTGCACTGGAGCAGGCTCCTGGCAGGACCTGTGGAATCATGGAAAGAAGAGCCCGCACTGGAGCAGGATTGCTGGAAGGACTTGTGACCCTATGGGGGACACACACTGGAGCAGTTTGTTCCTCAGGGGTCGTGCCCTGTGGAAGGGATCCACAGTGGAGCAGGAGAAGGGTGTGAGGAGTGGAAGAGAACCTGATAAACTGACTACAGCCCCCATTCCCCATGCTTCCTGTGCTGCTGGTGGGGAAGAGGTAGAAAAAATCAGGAGTGAAGTTGAGCCTAGGAAGAAAGGAGGAGTGGGAAGATGGTGTTTTGAGGTTTGGTTTTATTTTTCATTATCCTGATCTGATTTGATTGGTAGTAAATTAATTTTTCCCCAAGTCTAGTCTGTTTTGCCTGCAACGGTAACTGGAGTGATATCTCCCTCTCCTTATTTCAACCCACAAACCTTTTGTTGTATTTTCTCTCCTCTGACCAACTGAGGATGGGAGGGACAGTGCAGTTTTGGTGGGCACCTGGTATCCAGCAAGGGTTAACAGGTGTTTTTTTAAAAACTACAAATAGGAGTATCAGCTATCCAGACTGGCTTTTCCTGTGCTAACAGGATCAGCTGATCTGTTCTTTTTATTTTTGTCAGACTATCTTTATTACACTGTAGTTCAACCACATTTTTGGTATTTTTGTCTTAAAACTGTTCATTAAAATAATCCCTGAATGCAGATTAACAGCTTGTTATGATTTTGGCCTGATCAGCTGCTTCTGTCTATCACAGAGACAGTGACTATTGGCAAAGTAATAAATATACCATAAATTGCAGGATCAGATCATTAACTGCAATTGTTATGCCTCTGTTATCTACTTCATCACTCTTCCATCTACAAACTTATCTTGGCTAGAAAAAATTTAATGCTTGAAGCCTCTCAGCAGTTTTAAATAGCTGCCTTATCTTTCAAAAATGAAACTAGGTTGTTCCTCAGCTAAGGAATTTTACCTCCAAAACAAGCTGGTCTGAGTACAGGGGTGAATTGTTCAGTCATGCACAAGGAATGGCTTAAAACCCATTTATTAGCACTGCAAGGTAAAAAAATGTGGATTTCTTATCTCTTGACAATATATATTGTCCTGGATATCCAGCAGGGCCATGCAACTCAGCTTCTTATTCTTTAAGTGTATGAAAATGAAAAAATAAGCTGTGTTGTTTTTGACAGGAAAACGCCAGTGGAGTGCCCTTTTTTTTGGTAAGAAATATCTGAAATACATCTTCTGTAATCTTTTTTCCCCTCAAAACTCTTTCCAGTTAGAAAAACCTAACAGTTTTCATAAACAATTTTTCTCCAAAATATCCTAGTATTTAAGCACAGGTTTACCTCCCCTCTCCACCAAAACATGTAAAATACTGCAGTACAAGTATTTTTAATGCTTTCTGGGACTGTCTGCAGAATTCCCAAGCAGGTAATTCTCCTCTTAAAAAATTATAGTTATGAGGTAACTGATCAGAAATCCCTACTTTTTTACCTTAAGAGTACACCTGTATGTGTATTACAAAGCATATATATATATGAAATTATGACATACACACACATATAAAACAGGTGGAAATTATGACTGGAGACACACTTCCATATGCTTGAATTTTCATATTGATAATGCATGTATATATGTATTATTTACTGTATGTTAATGAAACTCTTATTAAAAAAATTTTTTTTCTCAATGCTTTTATGGTTCGTCATATAAAATCTGAGGGTTTCATGAGTATTTCATATTGACAGCACTCCAGAAAGTGAACATATCTATTTTATAGGGAAATTATGTGATCCAGAAGACTACATTCTATTAAATTTTTTCCTGCTTCGTGGTTCATAGGTCTTGAGTTTTGGTGGTTTAAGATAAATTAAACTTCTTTTCACAGTGAATTCAGGTGTTGATGTGAGTGACAAGAATTTTTAAAAAACCTGTGCTGAAAATCAAGTCAGAAACATTTTCAAATTGCTGTAGTTTGCTTGCTTCTATCCCTGGATGATGTTCATAGGTACATGGACTGAAGCAGGAATGCTATGGTGAAAAACTTAAACCTTCATAATGAGGAGATAGGAAAGAAGAAGATGATGAATGATGGGAGAGGTATTGTAAAGGGAAATTTTTCAAAGTGTTGGTGTTCAGAGAAATGCCTTTTATTTCAATAAAAAAAATTAAAAACCAGTAAAATCAGGTGCAGTTAGAGGTGGGGATCAGGGAAGGTAGATGGGATAATAGGAATGAGGGTGAGCTGTTCTACTGCAGCTGAAAACCTTCAAATTCTCCAAATAGATTTCCCCTCTTGATAATGAGAGGTGAGTAAACTTTCATCAGATGAAAGATTTATGACATTTTGAAGGTCTTGAACTGGAGAAAATAATAGAAAAGCTCTGGACATTTCACTACTAGCTTACATATCCTACATTAATTTCCCTTTGCAAACCTAGTATTCAAAAAGTGAGAGTTCAGTTTAAATGTGAAATCCCCTTTTTTTTTTTTTTAGCTTAAAAAGGAGTCTTTTGTTTGAGCTGTCACTGCAGCATAATTTATCCTGCATTTATTATAATGTGCGTTCAGTCACATTTCATTTTTTACTTCCGAGAACTAATTAGTGTTTTAAAGTCTTTTGTATACTTACTCCCCCATGGCTGCATAATTACAGTTTATAATGAATAATCTCTGAGTTTTGATTGGCTACTCTGGCTTTCATAATTTAAGAGATAAACCTGAAAATAGAAAGTACATTATTCCCACATTGTTTAGGAAAACGTTAGTTTCACGTAGTTTGCCATCTGAAAGCTGAGTGTCTTATCTAACCTTGACAAGGCACCTCCTGTTACTGAGGAACGGTAGGTAAAGGATAGAATGGTTTGTCTCCATCATCATCACTTTTTACACCTGAATCAGAGCATCACGGGAGACAAGACCCTGCTGTCTAATGAAGAAAGATTAGTACTCTTCAATATCAAAGTCATACCATTATAATATAATTTTACACAGTGGTCCTGAGAACGTTTATGTTCTTCAGATTAGATCTTGTTGACTACAGCTCCAAGTATTCTCTGTTCTGCTGGAAATACTGAAACCTTTGGTTGTCTGTCTACATCTTAAGCACATAAATACTTGCTGGAATATTTTCCTAAAATAAGGACATTCAAGCACGTATTTAACTGGGGTTTTTTTTGGTGTAAGATCCAGAGTGGAAGTGGTGTGTGTTTTGCAGAGCTGCTTCTCAGAACCAGACTACAGTTTAATATTCATGCCTAAAGAAAGGAAGCCTGATTTAGGTAACATCTCAAGAGACAGCCATGCAGACTGCAGTGCTCTGTGCAGCTCTGCAACCTGCATGACTGAGTGAGAAGTGCTGTGCTAGATGTTATATATATGATTCCAATCTGTGGAAGTAGATGTAGTTTCTGGCCTGAGACTGGCCAAGGCTTTTCGTGGCCTTTTGCTCTCATCAGAGTAGTTGTGGTTGGACTGTGATCTCAGTCTGTCTGGAAATGGGGTTGTTTATATTAAAAGTACTTCTAGAAGAATTTGTAAATAGGTTTAGGCAAACCAACAGCAGTTTTTCTTCAATATTATCTGTTTTATTCATGTGGAGGCTGTAGGTCTCATCTAGAGCTGTTATTGCCTTTGTGTGATCCCTGGAACTTGCTGAATATATTGCTAGCTGAAAATGATTTCTATGAACAGGTGCAGACAGTATTTCGTAATTTGTTTCATTGTGAAAGCATTTTATCATTGTTAAAATGTTAAGTATAAGTATACTTTTTATTGATGGAAATGCTTAGACATTTATTTTATTTTTTTTTCCTGGAGAAAATGAAATTATTAATTTAATTTAAAATTAAATTAAATTCTTTAATTAAAACAATTTCTCTTTAACATATTTCTATAGGCAGTTTAAAAAATAAAATTAAACATTTAGAATTAAAATGTTTTTTAAAAGGTTTACAAATCTGAGTAGAACCCTTATCTTAAAAAATGTATCACCATACAAAGAGAACCAACTACTTCAGCATTTATTTTTGAGTTGTTTTGTGTTAGAGTTGTGGAGAAGGTCCAGCTTAGTTCACATCACAGTTTACATTCTAGAGGGACTACGAAGCTTTACATTTAGTTCCTTCACCTATTTTTTTCTTCTTTTTAAATTCATTTTAGTGGATGGTCCTTTGGGAGAAGAACTAATTAAAAGCAATATATTGATAATACTGCTTATTCAACTTTTATATTTTACTTTTTATGAGTAAACTGTGAAGAAATTTTAAAAGGACTGTATTGTGGGTTTTGGAGCTTTTTTTAATTACTGATAGCTACATACTCAACCAAGAGTTATAGTGTGATGAATGCCTTAAGGAGGGATTGTGAGGCTGAAAGACCCGTACTTTTAAAAAGTATGCCAGTTGGTGTTGTAAAAAAAAATATTTCCACCTCCAAACCTTGTTTTTCCTATCACATTAAACTTGTTTCACCATAGATACAAAAATGTTACATGGCAGAATATGTTTACACACAAAAGGGATAAAACTAAATAAAGAAAAAAAAATGTATTGTGTGGAGATCTCTGCCTCTGTTGAAACCAGACATCAAATTGTTCACAATAGGAAGGATATGATCCTCTGTTTCCAGTGCTTCATGAAGTGTCCTTTAAGCAGTGAAAGTCCACATCGATTTTCAAGCAGGAACTGGGAAAAATGTTCATGTTCACAAAAGTACTGCACTGGGAATAACAAGGTCTTGACAGAACTGACTCCCAGAATAATATGGTAGATTATCCCCAAAGATACCTCACATGTTTCTCCCATAAGCATTTATTTTTTTTCAGATGAGAGTGAAATGATTTTACCCTCTTATAATTTCACCCTCTTATTTTATTATGTTCAAATACCAATTATATGGTTCCCATATGAAAAATTTTCTGACGTGAATTTTACCTGTGGTACACAAGAGCTTTTCCACTAGCTGAAGCTTATTCTCTTTGCATAATGAAAAACAATTGCAGTCTTTTTAAAATAATGATCTCTTGTACTGAAGAAAATGTAATGAATATAGTTCTCACTTATTCTAGATTAAAAGCTATTTTAAGGTATTTCAAATTTATGTCTCTAAAACTTTAGTACTTGGTCGAAAATATACCCAAGCAAAATTACCATTTTTATTAACTATTCTCTGGCACATAATTTTGCAAGTTTATTGATTTGTAATCCACTTTTAAATTGTTATAGCTTCCATGATGCATGCTATTTTATTGGGAAAAATAAGTTTTCTTCACGTCTAAAATAACACGTGGATCTTTTTTATCAATTAAATTTTGAATACTGCTTATTGTATATGGTCACAGTCTGCTTTCTGTCTTGAGCAGAGAGGGTCTGAGGATCTTCTGAGGACATCTGAGGGCATTCCTACTGTTCCAGAGCAAATAAAGTGTTAAGTATAATGAAAAAAGTGAAATGTTTTAAGAAGGGCATTTTTAGAGTGATGCTCTCCTGCCACAATAATTATCAGCAAAACCCCTCCACATATGACAATGTCTCTGAAAAGAGTCTCGGCACTTTGTGCCTGTTCATCTGAATATTAGCGTGTTCATATCCAACACACAGTAGGACTGGGATGTCCTTGCCAAAACAGGTAATCAGAAGTTGGGTCCAGAGTGGGTTTCTCACTTCCCAGTGAGTGCAGCAACCAGGGTTAATCCCCACAAAGATGCAGTGCTGCTCTGCAAAGAGCAGTGCAGTCACTTTGTATTTTAGGAGGTTGTTTGCTTCTTGCTGGAAGGACTAGAAATCCATGTAAGTGGGATTCTGCTTTTCATTTTGTTCATGATTCCAGCACAGTGGGCTTTATCACCTTTCTGCTAGCTTTTCTGTGAGGTTGTTAGAAGTTCTAGTCAGAATTGCACAGGAGTGGCACACTGCTTTTCAGTTGCTGTTTCAGAAAGACTGCTATGGAAGCTTCCTATGTAAAGTCAGCTCTAACATTGAAATCAACAGCTGACATATGAAAAGCCTGTTCCTTTTTCCTTTTGTCCCTGTTCATTGCAGGGGGATTGGACTAGATGACCTTTAAAGGTCAGTTCTAACTCAAATTATTCTATGATTCTATGACTTTAAAGTTTTATGTACTGAGTGAGGTATTTGGGAAATTTTTTTTGCTTTTATTTTAGATAAATAATGGTCTTTATTTTTTTTTCCGTAGGGAGAGAAAGACAGAAAGAGCTGCTTACTTTTTATATTTAAACAATGGAAATGGTTATTCATTATTTCTGAGCTTTTGTTCATGTTTTACTAGTCCAGCCCATCTGAACACCTGCTGGATTACAATCTTAAAATAATTGCTAAGACTCTTGAGAAATGTTGTGTTCCAAAGCAAATGCTAGAAAGCTATTATATCAAAGCCAAACAAATAATTAAAGGAATCATTATTTCTCACCTAGCACTCATTGCAGTGTTATTACATAATAAACCCATCTGAGTAGAAGGAGAAAAAATAAATCCAGAGAGAAACCAAGTCTCCATGCTTGAAATGACTGGAATTCATTTGAATAGAAACAAAAGCAAGAAGGGATGATGGTGGTGATCAATATCAGCCTAGAAAATGTCTTTTATTACACCTATCCTTACTGCTGTATTGCCTTTCCACAGCAATTTGTGATTTGAGCCTGCACAAATCTAGTAGTTGGGCTCCTCCATGAGATACTTTTCTTCTGCTGCTTGCTACTGAAATCTCTGCCCTTAGCCTCAAGAGCAGAAAGAAATAAGAGAGTATTACCATGCAAAAGAGGCATGAGATGGGGAGTCCTAGGACCTGAACTCTGGATCTTGCTTCCTAACATGCCTGCTCTTAAGACCAACTTTTTATTTTGCCCATCTGTACAAATGAGGCTGTCTGAGGAGTGGTAGGGTAATGGTCACAGCTCTTAATGACTTGGTGGGAGTAGAGGTGCTTGATGTCTTGCAAAGCAAGTTCACAGATGCTGGAATTACAGGTCCCTGAGCACAAAAAGAGAAAAATGCCTGGTGCTGTGAGGCACCCTGTAGTCCTGGTCATGGAGCAGGACGAGGCCATAATTCCCATTTCTCATCTTCAAACTTGTAGCTGTAAAGCAATGCAGCAGGGACCCTACAGATGCTGCTTTGGTAACAAACAGTCACTTTGCCTCTGCACTGGCCCTATTGCAGCCTCTTTATTTCCCATCACCCTTTTTGCCATCTCCCCCAGGAGAAGCAGGGCCAGACCTTGCAGCAGGAGAAGAGGCAGTTCCAGCAGCACCTGGTAGGAGGGAGGGAGAAGTGAAAGGTCACCAGGGCAAACAGCAAAGGACTACACAGGACCTGAAAGCAACTTGTGACATGAACCTCTGCTGTGGAAGTGAGAGCTCTCTTGCTTTGCATCAGGCTGATAAATAGGAATTTTCACTTGGCTATCCCTCCGTTCATAATGGTGGGAGATAGGGTGAGACTGAAGAGCTGAAATTAAAAATTAGGTACTTGAGCATGTAATAATAGCAAGGAGGTTTCTAGGTATCTAAAATGATGCTTTGTGTTTGTAAAGTATCTTACCAAACCTAAGCATTTATTCCTCATAATAGAAACCTGAATTAGTGCAGCCATGCAACAGCCATAATTTCCATCCACATAACTGCCGTAAGAAGTGTTTCTTAATGAGAGGAAATCAATGCAGGTATGCTTGAGGTTTGCACAAGGTCAAGCAAAAGCTGATCACCTAAACTTTCAATGGTTTTATTTTAACAGAATGGTGCAGAATGACTTGTCAAAACATGTAACATTATGTACTCTATTGAGAAATAAGTGGTATTTCTTAGCCCTGTAGCTATCACAACCATTTCCCTACCCCCAAGATACAGACATACTAACTTAGAGTTCCAAGAGTGAATAAGACACGTTGTACAGGTCCAACATGATTTGAGGAATAGAAGCACCACAGGGATAGCATGTATGGTGTCATAATACTTATCAATAAGAGGAAACGATTGTCTATTTTGACAGAGGTGACTAGAAAGACATGGGAATTTACAGTAAGTGGCAGGAGGTAAAGAGTAGATGCACTCTTAAATTAATTAACAACACCATTATTTTGATCAGCCATTAAACTGGAAATATATATAAGAAAAATGAAGTCTTTGTAAGAAAAAAGATTATAAGATACACATTGACGCCTTAGTTTTTTGCTGCTGTAATTTTACACAATAACTATCTGTAAAATAAGAAGTACTGTAATATTCTGGGTATTTCAATTGCAAAGTAAGAACCATTTCATCATACCAAGCATAGAATATAATTTCTAAAATAGAAAAAAATCAGAAATATGAATAAAGGAGAGAGTTGCCACATTATTTGCCAGTGACTATCTGTGAAGTACAGAAAACATTTGCATGTAGAAACAAAGTGAACCATTTCCAGCACATTCTGTGCTGGATAATGTCACGTTAGCCTGAATACATTATTATTAGGCTCCCTCTGGTTTGACAAATGTGTTTGAGCTGTCAGATTGTGTCTAAAGGCAGCCACTCAATTCTTTGTTGTTAGTCCCAAATTACACTTGACATTTATTGTTAAACTCAAGGTGCCTCCCTACAGAACCGATTCAGTCTTTGCAATTGTGCACTTTCTACTAACTAATCAATAGATAAGCAGTTTACATGGCCTTTGGCTTCTTGCTCAGTCACTAGCTTTTAACAAAAATCTCTGCCTTTTTAAAGCAACAAAGACCTTTAAAGGCATTGAAACTGTCATACATAATTAAGATTTTCTGCCTGTATATTTATGCTTTGATACCAGTACACAGAGAAGAAATTAAAATCCGCAGGGATTTTGCCTCTTTCATTTTAATAAAACCCCACCTGTTCTCAGTTTATGTATTTTCTTTACTCATGGACAAAGAGTTTCTATCCTACTTGGCTAGTGAGAGTTAGGAAAAAGACAGAAATCAGAGGAATGCTTCTAGAAAATGTCATAGTGATAACACCTCTTTGTAATTCTCTGGGCATTTTGGAATTTACTCTTTGCTGAGAATTAATGGGTTTTTTACAGGAATGTTGGCTAGGCTCCATTGCCTGCAGATGCAAACAGTTGATGACCACTCCCTACCTCTCGTTTGTGGCCCATAGGAAATTGCTGTGTGAAAGTGCATCAAAATGCTAAAGATATAACTTTGATAAGATTGGAGGAAGAGAGAGAAAAGATGATTTGCATTCTCATGTTTAGTATTTCCAACTGCTGACAGAAAACCAAAAAATTTTTCTTTCATACTCAAAGGACTTACTGCAGAACACTGTACTACTGGCAAGTTGTACTATGTCATATTCATGATCTTTTGAAATAAAAATATTATTTCTAGAGCACTGAAATTAGGTGAGATGTCCACCTACAATATACTTGATTTCTACCAGAATTATTGACTTGAAGAGAGCCTTTTGCATGAATTGTGGAGTAGCAGCATTTAATAATTTGCTTACTGTGAAGGTGGAAATAGTTTCCATGAGTCAACGAATAAGTATTACCCATACTCTGAAATTCTTGTACCCTCCAGAAAGACGAAATGCTTGACAATATCTGCTTGAGATCAGTAGAAAATGGAAGCTTTCTTACACATGAGATGAATAAAAAGAGGTGGGTAAAGGGAGACATCTTTGAATTAAAGACCTGACTCACATTGTGAAGAGGATACTTAGATGTCCTGTTTCAGGTCTGAGAAACCTCAAGTATCTCCTGCCTGGAGAGAGACAGGATTAGTGGAACACAGCCTCTTATGTTTAAGTCTCTGTGGCTCCGCTCCTGTGATAAAGTTTAGAGTGTATCTTCATCGCATCTGCAGATTCCTCTGCACAGGTAGAATGTGGTAAGTTGGACATTGGAGCAGTGAATGCTGCACAATGTACGGAAGTTCTTTTTCTGTGCTGTGTCTTTCTTTCCCCATTGCTTTGCTGTGTTGTCCAGGCTCATTCATTCAGTGCTCCAATTTAGAACCTTTTTTTCTTTTTATTAAAATCTTCAAAGATTTTCCTGCTTTGTAGTCTGTACCCTTGACACTTTAGATATAATATAAGGAGCTCTTGGAGACCAAAATCTCTGTAAATCCTTTTGAGACTTGTTACCATCTGTCAGTCATGAGCCTGATAAATCTTCCTACTTAAGGTAGTTTAGAACTTTTCAATAGGTCACTTGAGCTTACAGCATCTTTTAAAAAATTGCCTGGAAGAAAAAAATGTTAATGAAAAGCAGAAGACAAATAACTCTCATTCCAGTGGGTGTTTTTTAAGTGTTTTTTTCTGTCCCAGTAGCTGCCTTTAAGCCACTGGGCATATGCTTCTTTGCACTACATTGAGTATTTAATGTGGACACTATTTTTCACTGTCTTGTTTTTCAAGCTGCCAAATTCTGCACTCAAAGTCTGGTCTAACAAAGAAGGCAAATGCTGATTTAAGATGGGTCAACAAACCAGAATGTCTCCATTAATGGATTTTACATTATTTAACAGAAACATCAAGTCTCCACCCTACTGAGTTAAGGAAAAGCTAAGTCATGGTAAGCAAGAAACTAAGGGTAATTGTTATCACTCAGTAAAGTATTTTATCCTTGTTCCAGCCAGATGTTGAAGGTGGCAGGCAACTTTGTACATAATTATTACTAGTGAAAACTGAGTACATGGGGATTTATGTGACTGCAAGAGGTTTCATCTTTAACCATTAAAACTTTTGACAAATACATAACCAGTTTTCTGTCTGTTAATTGTATGAAACTTTGGACATGCATTAGGCAAGGGTGAAACCTGATATTTCTCCATTACAAAAGCAGAAACAAACACTTTCATATTTGACTTGCTCAGAGTACTACAGACACTATACCGGTAAAATATGTTTGAAAACCTGGAATTGCTGAGAACAGATAGTGAATAATTTCTGTCTGGAAGTGATTTCAGGTCATGACCCTGCTAAAATAAGAGTCTAACACAGAACAGCTTGCTGTAGTGTCACAAAAGAACTTAGAGTGTCTGCAGTGGAAGCAATGATCATCTAATAAAGATGATGTGGCAAATTTTAGGTAAAAAAAATGTGTATAAAACCTCAGGGTTATTATGAACAAAATGACTGACAAGTGCTTTTTTTTGTTCTTCCCTCTGGGAATCACAGTCATGCTGTATCATTGGTTAGAGGTGAAAACCAAATGGATAGAACAAAATATCAAGGAAATATAAGTCTTTTTGGCTACTTCTGTCATTTAAATAAACTCTGACTAATTACAGCACCAAATTATTCAGTTGAATATCCAAAAGAAAATGTGAACCTCTATTTTCTTTGGGAGGTGGTTGAGTGTGTACAGCATCACATCAGAGTACCTTTGGGGCTTCCACATAATGGTTTGCAAGTTAGTAAGGATCCTTTCTGAGCTCAAGGAATCCTAGAAACTAATCAAAATACTCTTGCTTTGAGGTAAAAAATGTATCCATATTTCTTTTTTCTAAGTATTTTGGTAATTAATTTTCAGAAAATCTAACCTGCAGAAATAATTCATTTGTATTTCAGGAATATTGTATGTAGTTGCAATGATCCAGAGTGAATCTTTTGCTCTGCAAAAAACTTAGATATTATGGGGCTTTGTTTGCCTTAGAAATGTAAATTTTGAAGAAATATATTGACATGTTTAGAATTGTAACAATGTGTGCCCTAGTTTTGATGTGGAAACTTATTTGAGCAATAAAAAAATTGGAAATTGGCATATAGAGCAATAAGAGCTGCAAATTATATTAATTTTGTTAAAGAGACAAAATAAGCCTCCTGTAGCTTTACATTGTTCTGAGCCTTGGAGTGAGGGTTTTTTTTAATACTTAAGCAAATATTCATCCTCAAAGAGGAGTTTCATTGCACTGTTTTTCCACTAAGAAATGGAAATGGATATAAGAGTTATGTGCTCCCCTAGAAGTTGGGATAATGTGCAATATATGGGTGAAAGAGTGGTGGATTTAGGCCAAATATCCATGAAATGCTGCATTCCTGTGGTTCCTAGAGAAACAGTTGTGCTATCTTTTCTTTGCACCTTGTCTCAGTTCAGATGGCTAATTCTTTGTTGTCAAAGTGCTGCTTGTTCCTGTACCCTTTCTCTCCTTCCAAACTCTCAGCTTAGCTGCAAGACTGGGTGGACAGAGCTTTCTCCGTGGTTTTGGACTGTGGTAGCTAATCTTCCAGCCGTGGGGATGGGAGAGTGCCATTTCCTTCCTAGGCATGTATTGAATCTCTGACGGCTCCCGGCTGTGGTGCATACACCTGACCTGAAGGGCTTGGAATTGACTTTTGGATTCACAAAAGCCAGTATTGCCATGAGCACCAGTCTTGTCTTCTCAGCAGGGTGGTGTTTGTGGTCTGTGGTCTGGTGTGCTGCAGTTGCTGATGGCTGGGATTCTTTGACTTGCGATTTTCTAGGCAACAACCACCATTAATCACGTAACAAACCATCAAAGTTTGCTCATGAAGGTGAGGCATCATGACGTGCATCAGCCCTGTGCATTAGAGGACACACGTCATTCACCTTCATTAAGACTCTCCCAGCATTTGCTAAGAGTGAATAAAGCACCAAATCTTGGTCCTTCTCCAGCTGCTTGCTGATATTAAATGCTGTCAAGACAAGCTTAAAGGTTAGATAGCATTTCTGCCTACTGTGATGTATTGATCTTGTTTTTATGTTGTTAAAGTAATTAAAACTATGTCTGTCACTGTTTGTAAAGACTGTCAGTTATAGAAATGAACTGCCTTTAGAGCAATGAACCGCCCTGTAAGAAAGAGACTCAGTGAAAAAGAACATGAGACAGAAAGAAAATTATATTCATTGTAACAAATTGAATTATCTGAAATAACTGCTAACAATTGTACACAGCCATTCTTCACTCCAAATGGCAGCAAATGTTCTGAGGTAAACTTACATACTTGTGCTTTTTTGGATGACTATTTGACATACTCATAAATAAAAGACATTTCACATCCTGGACTATGATATCTTGCAGTGTCCAGAAACTCACCAATGGAAGGAGAGCAGGGGTAGGCTAAGTGCAGGAGCTAGAGGAACTATAAAGCTGCACTGCTGGGATGGACAAGATGATTTAGCACATATTTTCTCAAATGATTACCCAATAGCTTAACTATTTACCATTATTCTTCAAAATTAACATACAATTTTACTGTACTTTTAGAATATTCAAGTCATGCTTTCAGATACTTCTGTGCTCAAAAAATAAGTTTAGATGGAAGCAAAAGCTCTGTTTTAATCTATTGCAAATGCAAATACTACTATATTTGTTGGGTTATATGTCAGGTGACTGCTACAGTTATCTCATGCAGTTACTGGACTTGTTCATCAAACCTGGTAGATAAATTTCTATATTATCATACAGCAATGTGCTGTTCAGATTGCAAAATCGGATCAATACAAATAAAAAAATTCGGATGCTTTACATACATATAATACATTTCAATGTGGCATTCTGTGATTGTAAAAAATTTGTATTACAATTTTTTTGAAGCATAGCATACTGTATGCTCCTCAGTACAAGAAAGATGTGGAGCTCCTGGAGTGGGTCTGGAGGAGGGCTTCGAAGATGTTTGTATCAGGTCTGGGGGACCTGGGGTTCGTTTCCCCACAGCAGCCCTCCCTGTGCCGTGCTCTGCATTGGTAACTGGAAAGGTGTTGATAACCCACCAGTGTTTCGGCTACAGCTGAGCAGTGCTGGCACAGCATCAGCACTCTTTCTCCAACTTTCCTTCCCCCCCATCAAAGGACTGCGCATGGGCTCTGGGAGGGGACACAGCTAGGCCAGCTGACCAAAACTGACCACAGGGAGATTCCACATACCTGACATCAGCTCAGATATAAAAGATAAGGGAAGGAAGATGAAGAGGGAGCACTTGTTACTCACAATGTTTACATTCTGGAGAAACTGCTACACTGCTTCCCAGGAAGTAGTCAGACATCACTTGCCAATGGGAAGCTATACAAAGAGAGAGAATTTTGGCATTCTCCTGTACAGTAAAAATTTTATTTAAACAAAACTAAAAAAAGACAAAAAATTCCCCCTCCCCCCCACATAGGATGGGTAGAGTGAGTGCGAATGTTCTGATTAAGAAACCGGATTCTAAGAAGCAAACCAATTAGCAGATACTCCTAAGTGCTACAAGGATCTTCCTCTTCAATGTCTTTGTTCTTTCTTGCTTATAGCAAATTTGCATTATCAAATTATAAATGAGCAAACTAGAAGCAAAATTTGTATCTTGCTGATTATGCTTCCTAAAAGGTTCTTTATTCCAGGAGAAATGTAAATCTGTATATTAGATAGGAAATAATAAATATCTGGTAAAATTATGGAAGAAAAAGGCTATGTCAGATCAAAAGGAAGACAGATACCTGACTGTCATTAAAAACAGAAAAGATGTCTGAGGGGCAAGGACACATCCAGAAATATTCATGATCAGCAAAAATCATCAGCAAAAGGTGAAAGAGTTTTCAAATGTTCATGATTATGGAAAATCGATATTCAAAAGCAATGGATATGATGACTGTAATGAATGAATCTGATCATTCTTCTTCTGAAATAAAATCCTAAGTCAAGAAAGTTTTACCGGTAATGAACATTTTGTTGCTCTTGTTTTGCTTTTCATCTCCAACAGACTCTTAAAAATACTGAGTCTTACTATAACTACTGATCTCACTTTCTCAGTCCATGATAGTTGTGCATTATCTTCTTATTGCAGTTAAAAAAAAAAGAAGTGGTAGATCCCTCTTGTTTTCAACACTACTTGCTACTTCCTGTTCCTGGGAGAATTAGTCCTATTGCCTTTCCCATTCTATCATATGTTTAAATTTCCTTTCCTACTTTGGGTGTCACAATTTGTTTTCCTCAAGAAGCTTATTTATCTTATTAATGGCTTCCTTGTTTATAGAAGAGTATAGCTCAGCCACAAAATACATCCTCTCCTGAAGAGTCAGACGTTTACCAATTGAGCCAGGCTTTTGGGGGATAGAGGGTACAACATCCCCAAGTCAGGGAGTGTTTTGAATGTGAGCCTGCTTTGGAGTGCTGCTGACAAGGCAGGGGAAACCCAGACCCAGGACTGTCACATCACAAGCATCTGCATTCAAAAGACATTCCGTCTGTGTATCATTTAAATGAAGCCTCAGTCTTTGGATCTCTAGATAAATTGAATTATGTCTTGTAATTATGTCTTGCAAAAGGATAGACTGTGTGCTGAAGAAAAAACAACAAAAAAATCTTTTATCAGTTTCAGCCTATGTTCACTGCACATTGTCAGGAAAGATGTGAACATGACTATCTGAAAACAAGAGAGACTTTCTGCCAGGAAACTTAGTGATGAGTTGAAGTCCTTAATACAAGCAATATTAGTTTTAATTAATATGTAATGCAGTGTGAAATGTGAAATGTGCTGCTGTAAAGATATGACTTTTCTTCTCTGCTGATCAGTGTTCTACCAAAACCCGGCAATTTCCATTTTGTGGTTGGACGATTTTTTTGTTTACTATCAGATGGCCACAACCATTTTGTATTCAAAGAATCTCTTTTAAGTGTCTTTATTCCTCTCTGTATTGTTGTTTTATTTTACTTTGAGCCCCTTTCCATTACTGTAAAGCAACATCTTATTTAACAGACCAGCAATTGATGCTGCTGCATTGCAAGCTGTCTGTCAGGTAATTCTATAGCTGCATTTTGGTTCACCTTGGAAACCACAGGTTTACAGTGCTTCTGGAATCCAAAACCGCTGACACTGCTGCAGAGAAGGAATACAAATTTGATTATTTTCATAATACTCTGGTTTTGGGTATTATAATTTGCTGGAACCAATCACGACAGACCAGATTTTTTCTAATCAAATTTAGCTTACCCCTGCTTCTGTCTATTCCTATGACATGCATACAAACGTCACTCCATTTAGGATAAAAACATTGACTTTATTCTTCTCAGGTTCCTGTTTGACACTAGTGTATTCACTGAAATATACACATCTAGTGAAGGGGAAAATTAAACCTATGGATAAGCAGTTAGAAACAATTACTAACCCAAAACTAAACAGCTTTAGTTTAGTATTTGCATTACGTTAGTAGCAGGCATATGGAAGAAAGAAGATTCTGCCAGTGAACAGTGAACAGCTTAATGGTACATGACATGAAAGTGAGGATTATATGGAGGTATTGTCTATGTCCTATGAGTGATAGAGAATAAAATCAAGATGTCACAGGAAAGTCAAGGCTTTGATGCACCTGAAGGGAAGAAATTTATTATTTCCTTGCTTACAAATATTAAAAACTTAATCATTAAACAGAGAGTTCATATTGTGTTAGCATAAAATGAATCCTATTAACTATCACTATAACTTTGAACATTATTGGAAGGTTGCTTGAAATTTCTAAAATTTTTCTGACAAGGAATTCCTAGGCAAACAGACAAGAGAGAAGGGGGGAGAGGCACTTAATGTCAAAACAGCATTGTCTTTTTCAGAATTGCAGGCAACTCTAAAGCAAATAATCTCAGAAATGTATAGATCAATATGTTAACAGACTAAGTACAGACTGGAAAACAGAAAGACGAATCATTTAAATACCCACCTACAAGAAGCAGGAAAAAATGCCTGGTGTTAGTGAGGGCATTAATCTGGCCAAGATATTCAGGAGGCTTTATGCTGTCAATNGACAAGTTCTACAGGTAAGAACTTTACCCTCAATTTCTGTTCAGATGAATATATTAATTTTCACACAACTAATAATTGATTCTTTAAGTGCAAATGATCAATACTTGATTAAATTTATTTAAAAAAATTACAAACAAGCAATATTCATACTCAGAGTTTTAAAGGTCGAACTTCACAGAGCAGAAATCAATATGGCAAATCATTTGGAAAAAGAATTCAAACTGAAAAATGGGAAAGACTTTAGCTGTTGTAGCTTTTTTTTGGTATTTTATATCAAGATAATTTCAACTCCATGCATCATTTGTGTGTGCAGACAAGCTACTCAACTTTTGCTTTCATAAAAGAAGGCATGATGCCATCATGTTGCTATGTCATTAGTAAAAAAATCTGCCAGAGGTTCAACATCCTGTTGCATCCTAAAAATTTCTGTGCACACTGTGAGTATTCAGATCCACAATTAATTTCCAATAAATCTTTGCCTTTTGCAAATTTGAAGTTTACCATTTATTGCTATTGAAGCGAATAAAATTTTCAGCTAAGGTGAACTAATATGTTGGAAAAGTGTTTTCCTCCAGTATCAGTACTTTAAATAACAATCAAATCCTTTATTTTTATCGATATTTGCTCCCTAATCACTGTCTACTTTGATCAGTAGACATAGTAGTAAGTGTATATTTAATTTTATCATAAGAACTAATCATATTTGCCTTGATCCATCATAATTTTGCACAGTTTAAGAAACATAACTCAGTTTTTGTTTGCTTACTGATAGTCAATATCTTCTAAACTATTATATTAAGACAAAAAGATATGTATATTATATGATGCTTTCTCTTCAAGCTCTCTTGAAGGCTAGTGCTACTTTTCCCTTCCTAAAGTCTTCATCTGAGTTGTAGCTCTTCATTGATCATATAATAACATAATAAGCACCATGGAGTGCTGTTTAGGCAGCAACCTCACAAAAACATGTGTAGATACATGACTTAATTTGTACTACCAACTTCAATTTAGTTATTAAGATACCTTAGACTACATAAAAATTTGAAAGCTTGTAATATTATGATGTACTGAAGACACTAATCCAAATCCATATCCTAATAAAGAGTATGCCATTGTCAAGCACTCCTAGATAAATCTCCAATGTGTTTCTCCCTGGCAGAACAGATTAGTTCTTTCAGTTTACTGTGAAGTTTTAAGAGGAAACCTACAGGCTTGTAGTTTTAAGAGGAAACCTATGAGACAAAGAGAGCTTGTAGAAGACTGTTAAAGCAGTGGGGTTTTTATGTCCTGGGAATGTCTAAGAGGACAATGATCAAGTGGTGTATATTCACATTTTTCAAGTTTTAGCAAATTTTCTCATGTTTTGAAATGAATTTTACAATTATTTTGTTTCTTAGCAGTCCTTAACACTTTTATGATGTTCTATTGCTGGACTTCCAGTTTGGAATTTTCACATATAGGGGGTATGTTTGCTAGGCAGCTTCTGCAGAGTTATATATGAATTCCTTGGTGTACCACCACAGCACTGTTTTGCAGATGATTCTCTGGAGCATGAAGGATAAGTGGAGACGGTGGAAAAGAATGAAATAAATGAAAAGTAAACATCTCAAATAAATGGCAGTGGATTTTGTCTAAAAGAGGTCAATATATATTTAAAGGACATAATTTTTGTTTGCTCTCCATAGCATCCCTTTTCTTAAATGGCAAGAGATAAATTGTTAGAAAATCTCCAAGATCTTTATTACACACATCCAAAAATAAAGAAAAGCATTCCAAAATTGGTTTTAAAACATTGTTAACACTGTATCGATGCTCACTGTAGATCCTGCCTGTTGATTTAAGTGAAAGTAAAATTCGGTTTCCTTCCATGAATACCTTATTGAAAAAGAGTAGTGGAAAACCAGACTAAAGCCCTTTAAGCTGATACTTCTGGCAGTTCCAAAGAGAAAATTTCTCACCAACTGTGTGAATGACTGGAGATGAGTTAGAGGCAGATAAGAAACCTGTAAATTACCTAGCCCTGTGTTTTCAAATAAACAAGACTGAATTTGTGAGAAAGGTGGTATAGCTGTGTTTCACAATAAAATGTATGCTAGCATATAATGATTAACTCACATTTTTCTTTGTATAGCTTGAATGTCAAGACTGGAAGATGTTTGCTCCAGAAAACAATGTATAAACAATGTTTGTTAAGCATTCATTAAGAGTAATAAATGACAAAAATTACTTCTTAAAGATTTTACATGGAGGGCAGTGCTACTGGTAAGATTTTTTGAAACAAGAATCTATGGCAAATGAATAATGCTGGAGAATCAAGTGGTCTCAGATACAGGGCAGATCACACAAGAGGCAGCCTGGAGCTAAACCCTTGCCTGCACAGAACAGGCCTGCTTTCAGTCACATTGCAGTTGAACTTAGATAAGGGAATAAAGAAGCTTACCCAGCAGGGGACTATGTTATCGCTTCCATGCAAAGTCTTTTTCCACTTTCTCTGCAATACTTGTCCTTACTCCTATGTCCTTGCCCTCCTGATTTCAAAGGTGGTCAAAGCTACTTTCTGCAATTGCCTGAAAATCAGTCAGAAATTGCTGAAATTGTCTTCTACATAGGTGGAAAAATACTGTAAACCTCAGTGACTTAAGAGGTTGGGGTTTTTTTCCCTGTACGCTTGCCAGTGCCCACAAGGAAGCAGTACTTACTGATGCTGCCACCTCCAGGGAAAATCTACACCGTGAAATGGAAAGTGGTACAGACACCTATCTAGCAGGACCTTTGCTGGGCAAATATTGCATGGAGTCATGTTTGTGCCTGGAGAGCTTGTGTTTAGACATTGCTGCATCTGGGCTAACAAATCATCACTGATGTGCACTCTTGCAGTTACTTTTATTTTGCTCTTTGGGAAGGAGCCATGACACAGAGTGAAAAATTTTTGCCTGCTGGTTTATTCCTCTGGAAATTATTCCTGAGAACTCCTTTGGGAGTATTACATTTTGAAAGGGCTTCCTTACACCAAGGCTGTGCTTCAAAATACAGAGGTGGACAATGCACCATATCTTGAAGTACCAAGACCAGAGTTGGTTACTCAAGTTACTCTTGTCATTTAAAGTACACATCTCTTGGAGGAGTAACTGCTGAGAACTGCACCTGCTGCCTGATGGAGGAAGGCTGGTTCTTACACAAGAAAAGAGACCACAATGTTAAAAATACAGACTATTCAGCAACCCAAAACTTGGTTGGGGATTTTTGCTTGTGTTTACACTGAGATGACAAGGTAGATATTTCATACAAATGAGATGTCAGTGTGCTCCTTGGTTTGTTTGTCTTTTGCCTTCCAATATCCTCATGTAGGATATCTAGGCATGTCCTGGGGGGTAGTGTAGTGCTTTTAATTGTTCATGTAGATGAAACCATAATGTGCTGGATTGGAGAAAAGTTTAGTTGCAGGGTACCAGCTCTGCTGTGCCAATTGGCCTCAGCATCACAGGGTGGTCACCAGCTCATTTTACTTATTACTATGTAACCATGTTGACTGTGTGCAACTGTTATAGTATCACCTATAAGAGACTTAGGTTACCAACATCTTTGGAATAAGACAGTTCTGTAAATTATTTTGTTTTGTGGAAGAAACCTCTTCTTTCCTATTTTACATCAGATAGATATTTCCAAGTGTTCCTCAATACCTTTCCAGATATATTCAGCCATCCTAATTTATTCACTAACACAGCAATTGAGTGTTTATTTTAAATCTTTCAGGACTCTCAAGTGTCCCAGTTTGAGACAAATTTTGAGAGGACACTCCAAAAGGGTGTCTCCTTTAAAAGGCAACATTCCAGCCCCTCCTCCCAGCCAAAGTTCAAAAAGAAAATCTTCTTGGAGAAAGTGAAAAAACCTGTTTATTTAATAATCAAGGTGCACACAGGCACAAGGGAAAAAAAAGAAATTAATAATATTAGTCAGTAAACCTTCTCTGCTGTGGAAAAAGATGGTGGATTTTAGAGTCTCTCCTTTCTCTGGTTTGGCTCCTCCCGAAGGTTCGGCCCTGGCTGAGCCGGGGGGTCCAGCAGCTCCTGTCGAGGGTCCTCTGACTGTCTTCCCCAGAGACGGTCTGATTTTCCGGACGGGAAGAAAAAACAAGCCAAACAGTCCAAAAAGAGGGGAAAAAACCCAAAAAAACCTGCAATCCCAGTGAGAAGGGGAAGAAAACCCCCCCTCTGTCCTAACTCACAGCTGGACAGACTACTAGGGGAAAAAACACAAAAAACTTGCACTGTATCTCAAAGAGATAAAAACAAAGCATGCCAGGTTTCTCCCTGCCAGCTCAAGGTTACAGGACCCATTCCTGGGCATAAGTAGACGATAGGAAAATACAGAGCATAAAATCACCCCAGGACACAAGCAAATCCTAAATATTGTGGTGTCAGACTGCATTTAAACCAGTGGTTTTCCTATTGCTTGTGTTTCCCAGTAAACTTTAATAAGGATAATATAGTATTCCTGGATCCTAAAAAAGGAATTGGAAAACTGTGATTGATTCTTGTTTTCTCTGTCCTTTACCCCTGCAGAAAGCAGACTTTGACAGCAGATGTATACTTTATAGTACTGGGGAATTTGCAAGTTTCTTTCTTTAGAAGTTGCCAATTGCGACAAATTATGTTCAGTTTTATGAGCAGTGGCCGCTGGAGACTGAACTAAATTGGATTTGCACTCAAATCCCACAGCCCATGCCTTCTTAGGAGCAGCTGCTTCTCGGATGATGGCAGGATTTAAATATGTTTATTTATGATATGCTAGAAATCTACTTCTGCAAACAAAAGTAGTTTCATTTGGAAGTGGAAAATCAGGATACCAAGAAGAAAAGCTACAGGAACTGATGGTTGCTGCTGCAGTATCCATATTTTCTAAATAATTGTATTATTAATTTAATAGAGATTCACAAAATTCTGACAGTATTGCAAGCTGATGTTCAGAATGCATGAATTGATTAAGATGATGATCAGTAGAAACCCATGTCTTTCCAACTAAATTAAAAATTCATAGTAGGTATCCTGCAGAAAATTGAGCACCTAGGAAGCAGGGAAGTAGTGCTGAAGCAAAAGTTGCTACCTCTTTTCACTCCTGTTTGGCTAAAATTCAGGGATTGTTTCTGTTTAGATGAAAAGTTCCAGCTCTATTTGATGTGAATTTGTTGATTTGCAAAGTGAGTGAAAGGTCTTTTTTGCCTGAACACAAAGGATCTAGTTTTTTTCAGCACCAGGGATCTTTCAAGCACTCTTAGTAAAGACACATCTTCAGAAGCTTTTGCTTTTAAACCTCAGAAATGTTGGCAAATGTTGCAAATTTCTGTTGGACCTATCTATGCAAACCCTGAGTTTGCAGAGACATTGACTAAAGCCATGTGGGGTGATTTTCAATGGAGTTGCAAAAGGCATATTCTTGATAAAAAAGCTCAGCCCTGAAAAATGTCTTTTTGCAGAGTCAATGGAACTTCTATAAGAAAGGATAATAGTTTTTAACATTAGAATAAATTTTTTTCTGGATTTTTTCTGAAATATTCTGGAATTTCTCCATGAAAGTGTGATCTCAGGCAAACATCTGACTGAAAAATTTCTGCCCATTTAGTTTTGCAAATTTAAGAAAACCAGTGAACAAGGTGTTACAGTGGAAGGTCCCTGATAACATCAGTAATGGGTGGTGCTAACCTACGTACATGAGGGTCAGTAATAATTCTAAAATGCATGCATACACAAATGAAGGTCAGTGGAAAATGGAGTAATCTCATGATCTGTAGGAACTCTTGAGCAAGCCTAATGGGAAGCCTTGCTCTTTGTTTAAGTCAAATTGAGAGCTTTCAACACTATGTGCAGTGTTTGCTGGTGAAGGGTTTCTCTGCAGCCTGCTGTGTGTACTATGCCTACAGGGCTCTCTAAATAGTTCATTCACTGCTGTTAAGAAGATGACAGGCTTTATATCCTAAAGGAGGAATTTTTTTTTTTTTTTGCTCATGTTACTGACCTTGGAGACATAAAAGTATGTTAAGTAAAGCTATGGCAACTAATGGAATCCTGTCCTTTTCAGTGTTCTTGGTTTGCTTTGGTAACATTGTCTGTGTAACCGGTTCTCAGAACCACAGAATCACAGACTATGCTGAGTTGGAAGGGACCCACAAGGACTGTCATGTTCTTAGCCCTGCACAGACCATCACCAAGAATCACACCATTCCCTGAGAACATTGTCCAAATGCTTCTTGAACTCTGTCAGGCTTGGGGCTGTGACCCCCTGGGGAGCCTGTTCAGTGCACAGCCACCCTCTGGGTGAAGAAGCTTTTCCTGATATCCAGCCTGAACCTCCCCTGACACAGCTTCAGGTCATTCCATCGAGTCCTGTCGCTGGTCACCACAGAGCAGAGATCAGTGCCTGCCCCTCCTCTCCACCTCATAAGGAAGTTTTAACTGCAGTGAGGTCTCTCCTCGGTCCCTTCTCCAGGATGAACATATTTATTTTCAGGTCTCTCACAGTTTTTTTCTCCTTCATTTACAGCCTGGAAATAAAATTGAACAAGTTCTACTTCATGACCAAACTTTCATCTATCACAAATCTATTTATCACTTCATTTGAATCTAAAATTTGCTTTAAGAGTTGTGACAAGGGATTAGGAATAGCTTCACCTCCTATGCAACTTCTCATGTCTGAAAGAAAGAGGTGAGATGAAAGGAGAAAAAAGAAGCCTTTTACATGACTTCAACTAAATTGTTACTTGTTCTGTAGCTGTTTTGATCAAATGGTCTTGGTACAGTACATGGGATTCCATGACTTCAGGCAATGGCCATTTTTTAGGCTCTTGGCTTAAAAGCTGTTCAGGAAGGCTGAATACATAAAAGTCTCCTCTAAATTTCCATGGGCCTGTTAATGGAAAATGACCTGATGTAACCAAGGTGAAGGCATTGCAATATATCTTCATCTGAAAACAATTAATTTAGGAAAGATAACTTAATAAAGCTCAGTTTAAACTCTATCATTTTCTTTGCTCAACATGAAAATTAAGCAATGAACTCTTAACAACAAAGTCCATTTCACATTAGCAAAATCTGATTTTGTAAGATATAGTTTCCAATAAAACAGGCCTGTAGAACCTCATGATTCTCTGCTGAGGGCTATATCTGTAAGATACGTTACTGTGACATTCTTTTCCCCTGAAAGAAGCTTCCCAACTTTATTTAGTAAAATCTTGTTTTTATATGTATATATACATATAAAATTTTTCCGTTTCCACTGAAGACTCACCTATATCGTGATCTCATAGAAAGTGAGTCATGGCAATTCAATTGAGTCATTGAAATTTTATGAAACACTGTGTGCATACCTACATTGCAGCATATTTTTCCCTCATGTCTATGATTATACTATTTTCTTGTTAATTTCTTTCCACCTATTTAATAAATTCATGTCAGTTAGATTTCAGATACACTGGATTGGAGACTGAAGTTTGTAATTACTTATTTGAGATCCTGAGTATGTATGTATATATGTATGTATGTATGTATGTATGTATGTATGTATGTATGTATGTATGTATGTATCTATCTGTCTGTCTATCTATCTATCTATCTATCTATCTATCTATCTATCTATCTATCTATCTATCTATAAACAGAAACACAACAAATGGTGATAAACCTAAACTGAAAAGTGGAGACTGGATTTCTTTTCAAGGCATGCTAGTAGAAAACAAGATGCTTGAGTCCAAATCCTGGAATTATGTCAGATTTACTGTGTGACGTTGGACAGGTCAGCAAGGGCCCTGAATTAACACAAAGGGTTGTAAACCTTCCTTTTGGCAGTAATGCCATCCTGAGCAGCAGTGCGATTACTCATACATGTGCTTAAGGGTTTTGCTGAACAATGCCCTTAATCTCTCTGTGCATTAGTTCCTTGCCTACACCAGCACGTACAGATAACACTGCTGCTTCCCAGGCAGCCCAGCCCTCTGATTTAGGTTTCCATTTTTTTATGGCCTGAATTGGTTTATGCTATGCCTTTTTGCGTATAACACTATAACCCAGCATGAACAAGGACAAGTGCTGGATTCTGCGCCTGGGATGGACAACCCTGGATGTATGGACAGACTGGGAAAGCAGTGCCATGGAAAGGGACCTGAGAGTCCTGGTCGATGGAAAGTTGAACACGAGTCAGCAGTGCCCTGGCAGCCAGAGGGCCAACCCTGTCCTGGGGGCATCAGGCACAGCATCGCCAGCCGGGCAAGGGAGGGGATTGTCCCACTCTGCTCTGCACTGGGGCGGCCTCACCTCGAGTGCTGGGGACAGTTTTGAGCACTGCAATGTAAGAAAGACATTAAACTGTTAGAGAGTGTCCAAAGGAGGGCAGCAAAGATGGTGAAGGGCCTTGAGGGGAAGCCGTGTGAGGGGCAGCTGAGGGCACTTGGTCTGTTCAGCCTGGGAGGCTGAGGGGAGACCTCACTGCAGTTACAACTTCCTCATGAGGGGAAGAGGAGGGGCAGGCACTGATCTCTGCTCTGTGGTGATCAGTGACAGGACTTGATGGAATGGCCTGAAGTTGTGTCAGGAGAGGTTTAGGTTGGATATCAGGAAAAGCTTCTTCACCCAGAGGGTGGCTGTGCACTGGAACAGAATCCCCAGGGAAGTGGTCACAGCCCCAAGCCTGACAGAGTTCAAGAAGCATTTGGACAATGCTCTCAGGCACATGGTGTGACTGTTTGGGATGGTGATGTGTAGGACCAGGATTTGGACTTGATGGTTGTTGTGGGTCCCTTCCAATGCAACATATTCTGTGATTATGTGATTCTGTGAATTTTTTTTCTGCCTTTAAACTTCACTATTGACTAGTAAGTTCATGACATCTTATTTGGAAGCATCAAGGGATGCTTACAAAAATGTGCAAAGCACAGCCACCAAGAAATTTTTCTTATTAAGCCTTTCTGTTGAAAATTTTAGATAGTCAAACCTGTAACCATTTCAGGGGAAAGGCTCGGTTTTGTGTAATTGCTCAGTGTAATTCTCTTACTTTTGTTTACAAATTCTTGATACCTCATTGTTTTGATAATAAAAATTAAACTTTTTTATTTTTTGATTTAAAAAAAATAAAATTTAATCTATTTGATACAAAACAAAGTAACCAGAGTCAACGGCAACAAAATACAATAATTTAATTTACCTGAACCTCTGTTTCTCAGGTTTTGTTTGTCAATATTTCTGGAAATTAATTTTAGAAGCTGATTTAAGATATAGAGGTTCTTCCAGAGACCATTTTAGTTTGAAACTTTTTTCCAGTAACCTACCTAGGGATGCTAGGAAAGCTAAGCTCTTCCAGAAGAACTTCACTGGGAACTGGTGATGTACCTACAAGTAAGAAGTACAAGTATGTTGTCTGTACTAACCTGATCCTAGGTTAGCATCACTGTTAAAAAGGAAAGGTACTTCTAAGAAAAATAAGAAAAGAAGCCTGATAAGTCTCAAGAATTATATTTGAGAGAGTTAACAGTGAGAGAGAAAAGGAAAGGAACTAGATCTATCCTATGTTTCTCTGTGTGACCATGAGCCTTAGATGGGCCTTTGTGTATGAATTTCTGAAGGGTGAAGGATGAGATGTAATTGGAGTTTGGCCCCATTAGGAAGGGATACGTGAAAAAGTCACTAAACTAACATCAGAATAAGAATAAATTTTCTTGCTCAAAGTTTTTCTTTGTTCACCATGACCTGAGTGTAATACATCTAAACTAAATAAGAATTAAGTCATGTTTCAGACATAGTGCAGAACTAACTGCAGGATTAAAAGACTCCCATCATTCATTACCTACTAAAAAGGGGTTAAATTGGATTGCTCACTTACTGATTAAACAGCATCTGACTTAGCTCTTAGTTCATATAACAAAAAGAATGTCCTTCTTTTTCTGTTGGTTTATTTCTACATTCATATGGTATTTCCTACCATATGCTGTACCCATATTCTCTTTCTGTATGCTCTTTTTGGACACTGCTGTAGTATGCGTATACTTGAGAAATTTACTAGCAAAATCAACTGCTGATTTACTAGTGGG
The DNA here is from genome assembly GCA_013400735.1 of Pomatostomus ruficeps. Taxonomy (NCBI): domain Eukaryota; kingdom Metazoa; phylum Chordata; class Aves; order Passeriformes; family Timaliidae; genus Pomatostomus; species Pomatostomus ruficeps. The sequence goes on from VYZT01036566.1 coordinate 62,070, forward strand.
GAAAAGCAGAGTGCTAACTGAGTTTTTGTTTCTTCTCATTGCCCTGACTCAATTACAGTCTGGTGCTATGAAATATTACAGCATCCACTTTGCAGCTGCATTGCACATCTCCATTTTCCATTCAATGAAGGTTGCAAAGTTTAGCAGCCACTTCAGCCTTGTACCACCCTTTTGTAGGTTTTCCAAGTAAGACAGTAATATAGTGCTTTAGTCTCAGTGTCTTTCTGTTAGGGTGCTCAAGTAACACAACTTCAGGTTTGTCTCTAAAAATACTATATTTTAGACAAAGGTCTCATTCACAGCGTGCTGAAAGTAATGTCTCGCCTTTGTCCTTGGGCAGGCCCAAACTAAAACAGAGTAAAAAAATTCTGTTCTCAAAGCATCTCAGTGCCTGAACCTGGGAACCTCCAAGCCCACAAAGGAAGCTCTGCTACTTAAGCTAAGCAAGCAGCTATGCCAGATGGTAGTTGGAATAAACTGCTCTTCTGTGGAGTACTCAGGACACAGGAAAGAGATACAGGCTTAGAGTCTCCTATCTTACAAGTGTACTACAAAGACAGGAGATTCATATGCACATTTTTTGAAGGCCACACTGAGTATACCTTTGCTGTTCTTCAGTTGTAGGACCAAGGGAAATGCAGAAATGTCTGCAGGCTGTTTACAAGTGCTGCTTGCAGCCACCCACCTGCTGAGGCACCCATGAGCCCTGGGAAACGTCAGACCACAGCAGGAGCAGTGCTCCAGTTATTGCCATCGAATGGTTGATCAACCTGTTCTTGAGTACCACCATGTGCAGACTAGAATACGTTATATCCCCTCCCTTTCCCTGAAAGACCTTCATTTATGAAAGCAGTTGCATAAAACACAGTAAAGCCCCAGCAATACTTTCAATCCATGGAAATGCATCTGCTGTGAGAAAGAAATAATGCTTCAAAGGCATAGGACATCTGAGAAAATGATTCTTGTTTTGTTTGGATCAATTTGGCCTTGAAGTGAAATTGCTCCTTATTCAACTGACAAGAAAACACTGAGGAGATTGCTGCAGAGCCTTTTTGCTCTTGGTGTCAGCTGACACTATGATTTTCAGAAACACTGGCACCTGTTTTAATGGAAGAAGTGAACAAGTGAACTGAAATGACATCACTATTGCAGATAAATCCGAGTGAAAATAGTGCTATTCTTTGCTATCTCACAGACATTTAATTTCTGGAGGAAGAGGTAGTGTGCTTTTCTCTGTGTGTTGAACAATGTATTTCTTGTATTGAATGCCATTTGTACAGAATGCCATAGCCTTCTCAAGCTGACCTGGAGAGTGTTTGTTCTAAATTTGTGTCTAGAATTGTCCTTCTAAAATGCATTGGGATTTCTAAAACATATTAGGTCTAGCATGAATAATTAAAAGAATATGGCTTTATGCAAAACAGGGTCCATTAGACATTTTGTATATGTGCTTGTGTCATCCAGAACTTCAGGACCATATCCACTTTAGAAGCTCTTGCAATAACTGTCGTGATATTAGCAGGAAGCAATGCTTCTAAACAAGAACTGACAGCTAAACCACTGTTTATTTGTCAAGTTAATGTTTTGTTTTGTATTGTTATTTTTGTGCAGATTAACTGCTCTCTGTGCTGTGTGTAAGTACTACCAGATTTCTTACCTTATTCTCCTTGAAAATGTGTTCATGTTATCTCAGAGATGCTGCTGGCTGTACATTTGCTCATGTGTATCGCTGCATGTAAAATCATGTAAGTCAATGGCTGTCTGTACAGACATCACAGCAACTTGTGTGAATCTGCAAGGGTTTGAAGCCTTGTTCTGATGACGAGTGCATATTGCTCCATGAATAAATTTCAGATGAGGAATTCTAACAGAGCTCACTGGCTGTACAACGATGAACCAGTGAGTTTGGGGTAAGAAGTTTCTGTTCAGATTTACACAGAGCAGGAGTGCTTTAAATCCCAAAGACTATATCCTGAAATAATAAATATTCATATGCATTTAATGAAAGACAAGTGAAATAGTGATGCACTGAGTGTTGTAAAAGTAGATCCAGCTATACAGTTTGCCCAGGGTTCAGTTTTGAGGGCTGGGCTTGCTTTGAACAGGAGTTGCAATGGGTGATTTCCATCCATAGGTCTCTCCCAGCCTACAGATTCTATGACATAAATAACAACAAGTTAGATAGTTCAGTCACGAAACACTCACTAAAAACATGTTGTTCTTGCAGTAGTCATCTCTGCACTTCTGTGGGAGATAGGATTCCCTGGGTAACGGGATGACTGATTACTGTAGAGCTGCCACGTGGGCTGCGTTACTGCACTGCCCTGAAAGCTGCCCCTGGAAAGTCACTTGGGCATCTCTGCATCATGTCCCAGACAAGCACAAGGAGCCACAAATTTGGCATTGCATTCAAGCAAATGCACCCTGGTGGAAGCTGGAAAAATGTGGGTGTGTGGCAGAGCCTGAGCCACAGGGCTCTACCCAGAATTCTCTGGATGTACTCGGCACTCCAGTTCCAAGCCAGTGCCAGCCTTGCAGAATGGAAACTGACTCTGCAGAGATGCTTGTGGGTCTCCTTGCACAAAATTTTCTCCAACAGATCTGGGGACAGCATGAATACAAATGCCATTCCATGCTGTGGCACAGAGCCAGTGTTGGTCTTCAAGGTTTATTGGCAGGGGATCTACTCTGGGCAAACATAGCAATACTGCTCATCAGCTGTAGCTGGCAGTGGAAGCAAGATAGCTGTGTTCAGCACTGAGCAGGAGTCTGCAGAGAGCCAGGCTGTGATGTTTGTGGCATAATGAGTCTGGGTTGCAGATAACCTGCCCATGATAATTAGCTGCCTATGATAAAAACCCCAACTCTCCATTTAATGTTTGTGGCAAAAGGAGCCCAGGCTCCCTGTTCATCCACACTGTACCCATGCTGGCTGGTCTTCCGGCTCAAGTCTAGTTCCAGCTGACTTCATCTTTTGACAAAAGAGCTTGGGTGTGGAGTATGCAGAAGGCCTGCATTGCATTAAGCGTGGCCGCTGCAAACATCACAAGCTGACTTGGAGAGGCAGAATCTTCCAAATATGTAAATGAATTGAGGTAAGAGAAGTGGTACCTAGTTGCATTAAAATCTTAAATTGCAAGTAATGAGAATAAATTAGTTATGCTTCTTAACAGGAGTGATGGGGCATTGGAATGTGCTGCCCAGGGAGGTGAGGGAGTCACCATCCCTGGAGTGTTTAAGGAAGGACTGGATGTGGCACTCAGTGCCAAGGTCTAGCTGACATGGTGGTGTTGGATCATAGGTGAGACTGGATGATCTCAGATGTCTTTTCCAACCTAGTTAATTTGGTGATTCTGTGCAACTACACTGAATGCATTCCTAGTTGGAAAACCGGCTTTAGGTCTAAAATTTGTCCTGATCAACAGGAAAATGTTTTTAAGGGTAAAAATGCAATTCCAATTTCAACTTCAAATGGAACTTGACATAAATCACAAATTGATCACTTCTCTCTAATTAAGTTGTTCATAATTTCTAATGCTTTTCGGGGACTGCAAAACTGCCCGGGGTTCTGTGGGACAATTTATCCAGCGCACTCAGTCAGATAGACGGCTGCAGAGGAGCGGTATTTCTTTATCTATCTATTTACCTAGGTATTGCCTTACCAGTGGAAGGCAGAGCAGTTGTTGGTAATAAAGCAGGTAGAAGTAAAGAAGTGAGAACGGACTCCCTGATAGCAGCACCCAGGTTTTATTCTCCTCTCGTGAGGATACGAGCTATCAGAAAGGATGGTCAGAGGGGAAGAGTCCAGGGATCTCATCAAATAACAGAGTGATGGGGGATGACAGTTTTCCAATGAGTTCTGGGCAAAGGCGGAACATATTTGCATTAACCAATTAATGTAACAGAACAGTAGAAGTTACTAGTAACTGTTGAATAGTAAAACAAAGTGATGAATATTAAAATAACAGAGGTGGAACAGAATCTTTGATTGACAGGGTTAAAACGTGGCAGTGAGGGAATTTCCCCCCAAGCGTGCTGTCTCCATCTTCCTCAGATTCACTATCCTGGGAAGGAAAATCTGCCCAAGTTATTTCTCTGGTCTCATGGAGGCAGCTGGTTGGGTCACTGCTACACATTTTGAATCATTCCACTGAACAAAAGCTAAGGGTTTGAATAAATGTGTCACATAATCACGTAATTATATTAGCATATTTGGCGTCAGAAGTAAATATAAGATTTAAAGTAATTGTTTAAGTGATAGCTGCTGCGGTGCGTTCCGTGG
>VYZT01036567.1:0-13926 GCA_013400735.1 Pomatostomus ruficeps
AGCTAACTCCTTTGTTTGTCCTGAACCTGTCTCCCAATAGCTTTATATGTTGTCCCTCAGTCCTTCTTCTACAAGAGAAGGTTCTTGTACTGAAACAGATCCCTCTTCACTCCTCCTGTGTGTCCTTCCAGAATATCCTCTCATTTTCATGTAGCTATCACTCTTATAATCCTCAAGGATGTGTAACAGAGGCAGAAGAGGGATATCCTGTTATAGCTGTGGCCTGAAGTCAAGCAATACACAGGTTATAGGTACCTCCTTTTGTCCCTCCTCAGGGAACTTCTGCACCTCTGTTTGTTCCTCCTTTATGAAATCCCTTAATATGCTGTTCAGAGAGAGAAGTACACGAGGACCAGGAGTTGATCACAAAATGCTTTGGAAGTGGTTAGTTTCCTTTTCTCCACAGCTCAGCTAACTTTGGGAGCTGTGGTTTCACGAAGAAACTCCTTAGAGTTTCACTGCATGAGGATCACTTGGGTCACAGAGGTCTGTACCTCAGGTGGAGGTCTAAGTCCCACCCCTGAGTGCAAGGAGAAGTTCAGGTTTCACAAGAAGTCTCCAGGGAAAGTAGAGGCCTATCTGTCTTGAGAAACTAGTCAGGAGGCTGGTGGATCAGTCCACAAGATTATCATGACACCACCAAGCCTTGTCAGTTTCTAGAACCCTCCATTCCCACTTCATGGATAGAAGGGTGAGGACCTGAACTCCTCAGGCATTTGGGGAATTAAAAAACCAACTGGCTTTTCTGACTTCACGTCAAAACAGAAAACAGATGGGATCTTTGCACTGTGGTTTTCTTCCTCACTGGCAAGCAGATGCCAGATGTAACCTTTTCTAGAGCAGGCAGGAGAACGGGCCCTCTTCTCTAAGAGCTGGCCAAGCTTCCTGCCAGAAGAAGGAATATTAAGAGATACAGACCTCTTCTTGGCCCAATTCACAGCCTGCAGACTGCCTGGCCTGCAAAGAGGGTGCAAGAGAGTGTGTATGGTGGCACTGACACTCACTTCATCACTGCTTTATCTGGGAAATGATCTGCAAAGGGAATCAGGAGTGTCAGTCGGCTCAAGGCAGAGTTCCTTGCACAGCCTGTGTGGTGTTTTGCTAAGCATATGTACTTGATTGTGACTTGGTTATAGAAATGAGTGGGAAGTCTGGGTCCTTTGTGTGCACAAGAAGGTAGGTAGTAAGTTTAAGGGTGGTCTGGAAGGCAGAGGATTGGAGAAAACTAAGTGGAACAGTCAAGGAAAAGAAGGGAATGAAGTCACTGATTGCTTCTCAAGGCTGTATTTTAAAATGTCACCTGATTGGTTTTCAAGCCAGAACAGTTTCAGGTCCAAGGGTTTCCAGTAATGATGGTAAAATAAGGAGGAGCATTGAAAGGAATTTGTAAACTTTGTACTTCTTTCTCAGTTTTTAAAATTTTCATGAAAAGGACTTTTGTCCTTCCTGGCTTGAAATCAAACCTGGGAGTGAAAACCTGTCTATGTTCACCAAAAGAGAAGAACTTTTTTTAGAAAGATTTCCAAAGATTTGTGACGTTGAAGACTTTTTTTAAGGAAGAAACATTTCTATGTTTTTAATGGTGTGATACATGGTATGTGTCTTGGGGTGGTCTTGTGCAGGGCCAGGAGCTGGATTTCAACCATCCTTAGGGATCCTTTCCAACACAGGATATTCTATGATTCTATGTTTTTCAAAATTTCATGTTGTCTTCACTGATCTCTATATCTTATCTTATGTGAGGAAACAGCCTTTGAACAGGTGAAGTCCCCAAAGTCATGAATTTTGAGCCCCAGGAGCAGACTGAGACATTTACAAGGAAAATATGACCCTGCAACCTCGACTGTTTGAAAGATAGCAGTGCAAAATGCATGACCATCTTCCAACTGATCTGTGCTCTGTCAGCTGGACCAGTGCAACCACAGGTCAGCGGCTCTTCTGGGTCTGTCCTCCTCCAGCCACAGCTACTGCCAGAGCAGCCCAAAAGGTGTGTGGTGGTGAGGATCTGGAGCCACCATTAAGCTGTATCACTGTATCAAATCATGGGCAATTCATTGCAGCATCTTTACCACACTACAGACTGAAGGCAACTAGAAAACAAGAGGAAGAATTAGTGGGCATCTCATCTCATGAATAAGAGGGCAAGTTTAGATTAGACATTGAGGAGAAATTCTTCCCTGTGAGGGCGGTGAGGCCCTGCCACAAGCTGCCTAGAGAAGCTGAGGCTGCTCCATGCCTAGTGGGGTTCAAGGCCAAGTTGGACAGGGCTTGGTCTAGTGGAATGTGTCCCTGCCCATGGCAGGGGGGTTGGAAGGTGATCTTTAAGGTCCCTTCTAACCCAAACCATTCTGGGATTTTGTGATAACTAGAGAGCACCAAGTCCTTTTTAGCACTAAAACATACACTGGAACTGTGTATTGACCTATATCACTTGTTAAATAAGTCACAATCAGACCTGGTGTTTCTTCCTGTCTAGAAAAGAAAATACAACTTCATGATGCTAGCAAATATCAGAGAAGGAATTGTGCACCAGGGTCCCAGGGGCATTCAGGAATTCAAAATGTGCAGAGCCAGAATCAGGGACAGAATTGCTGGAGTAGGGAAAATTGCATAACTCTAGCCTGGCAGCTTGATCCTACTCCTGAAGACTCACATGCAAACAAAGTGGAGCATCACCACTTGTGCAGACCCTGAAACAGAGAGAATCAGGTTTTCTGTGCTTTGTGTGGAACGGCTTGCAAGGGATTTGGTGAATTCAGCTTAATTTCCATGTGTCTTCTGATTAAATCTGTATTGAAGTCATTATGATAGTTCAGACTTTTCCAGATGTGACAGTAAATGTCTGCAGGCACACATTTTAACAGTCTACAGGATTTGGAAGATGTTTTATGTTCTGGGTGGATGAGACAGTTTAATATCTGAGCAAAAAAATTAGCAAAAAAAATTAATAGCGAAGAGCTGTAACAAGCCTTTTTCTGAGTGATAGCTAGCCAGGCTAATGTGTATTTGGTCATAAAACATCTGGAACATTTGGGATGTATTAGCCAACTTTTGCATAGCATAGGAAGGAAGATGCTGAGAAGATATAACTGGAATGTTATGATGTTGTTTAAAACTATTAAGTTACACGGTACAAAATTTGAGTTTCTTCAACAAGGTGACCTTTGTCAGTGGTGTGGACAGGATTTCCTTGAAAGACACAGATTATTGATGTGACATTTTCTTATAATATTTTGTATGTATTTCCCTGTTATCTCTTACCTGCAAGACATTTTTGCTTTCCTATCTTCTTGAGGATCATTCAGATATAACAGGAATGAGAAACACATACCTCCAAGAATGTGGGTCCACTTTGTTTTAGTGGCAGGAGATCAGTGGCTGTTTTCTCATTGTCTGAGAAGTTCTGAGTCTGATGCTCCCATATAAAATTACACTTTTTAATTATAGCCTTGTGTAGTAATGGTGTGGTCTGTGTGAATGGCCTATGGAAAGGGCTATCAGAAGTGACAGTCTTTTCTTCTGTAGTGTCCTTGTACTTGAAGGTGAACAGTGCTGCTGCTCTTGTGTTTGATGAAGGAGAGCTGGGCAATCATTAAATTTCAAATCACATTTTATAATACAATCTGAAGTCCTTAGCAGTCCTCATGAGAAGGTCCTTGTTGCTTCTAAGCCATAGAGGAGTTGGCTTAAATATCTCTGAATGCATTCCTGGGATTCAGAGAGTATCTTCACTGCTGAGTAAGAGAGGTTCCAGAGTGCAGGCTCAGGTCTTGGAGCACTAGCTGTCCAAGCAGTTTTGCTGTTAGCTCACTCCCAAACACTGCTCTCAAGCAGAGAAGTGCTGAGGTGTTTGAACACAAGCTATGCTGTGACACTAGGCCTCAGGGCTAGCGAATCAGCTCCGTTCAGCTTTATTTAGTCAAGTAGGTGTTGCTGATGAGAACATACCACTTTTGGCTCCCTCTTGCCCTGTGTAGTCCTTCAATACAGTCCCAGCAAGCTTTGCACCTTCAAACATCCCCACAAGTCTTTATGCCACATCTCAGAGCTCATAACACCTACCCTCAGTTTCTCATTATACAAACATTGCTCTGGCAGGCTGCAGCACAGTCCACTTAATATTTTAGACACTTTGAACTGAACCTCCCCACTCCTCCTTCAATAATTACTATGAACTAGGGCCATGAGGCATCATAAAGGACTCGGAGAAGTCCAATTGCCAAATGCCATGTGCTGTGGACCAGACAGTCTTTTGGCAACCCTGAGCTGTGTGTGACAATAAAAACCAGGCTGTATGACTGGACTTCAAGGCAAATGGAAGCACAACCCTTTTTGCTTTAGCACTACAGACGAAATTATTGTGGATTTAGGAGAACCACATCCTTAGATGGCAATAAAGACTTTTGCCAGTGAAGACACTGGAAATAGTTTGTGAGATGTATATTCATCTGACTTCCCACTTCTCTTTTATGGGTTAAAAATTGTGGCTCCAAGAAATCTTCCTTTGGTAAGACACATAGCAACACTCTAAACCCAACAAGTCTTCAGAAATACCCCTGGTTAAGTCCCTAGCACAACCAAGTTGTATAAATAGGGTTATGAAATGCGTAGTAAACCATGGCAGCCATATGTGAGGTCATTCACATCAACCCAGCTTACTGTGCAGCAGTGTCCAACTTCTGCTTGCCTTGCATGGAGAGCATGCATTGGGATAGTTCCTAGATCTCAGCCAACATGTGGCAATGCCACATAGGCTACCATAACCGGGTGGTGACTTTGAGCCCCAGCATCCAGCTATTCACAAATGGTGGATTTTGTCTCCACAAAGTGGCAGTAGATGTAGACTGCTCTTCAAGAAAGAAAACCCAGCTTGTCTTTAAACCAGAAGGCATGGGTTTGACATTCCAGGTGTATCTTGACATTGCTACAGGTCTTACAGCAAACCTCTAGGTCCCATTCAGCGTGAGCACAGATATGTTATTATTATATGCAAATGGACCTTCTGCTATAGCGCTTGTTACCTAAATCAGTTCAACAGCCTGGATGTGGTCTACTTGAAGATAAGTGACTTGACTATGAAGGAAGAGGTAGGTAGGTAGGAGCCTCAGGAAATGGACTGGTATAAAAACATGGATACACTTTGGACTCTGTTTGCTTAATGAGCAAACAACTGAAAACTCACTACTGGAAAATCAATCCAGGCTGTGATGATGAATTTGCATCTTTTGACACAACATTCTTGCTGTTGGCCTGGAAGAGCCAGCCTGTGGAGGTGTGAAGGCCAACAACTCATCTCCCAATCAGTCTGCTTCATGAGCTTCTTCTTTTCACCTCTGAGAGTACAAGGACACTGCTGCACTATTTCTGGAAGTGTTGGGACAAAACTCCTAAAATTTGCATCTGGCCTACCTCAAAGAAGACAGCTGTGCCCATATGTTATCTTCAGGCATCCTTGTGGGAAGTTTCTCTGGAGATCCCTGTCAGATAGGGCAAACAAAGCAGGCTCCCCAGTTCATCTGCAAGGGCCAGAGTGGTGTGTCTCAGTCAAACAATATGGGAGGCTTTATATGTCTTCAGAAATAATGTAAAAGAGGAAAACCCTCTCTTGCAGTGACCCTGGAGGAAGCAGTTCCTTCAGCACCCATCTCTCTGCTGACAAGGAGATCGTACAGGGCAACTCTGGCTTTTATGAAATGAACATATGTCTCCTTACTGACTCGAGGTAGTGAGGGGGTGGCAAGTTTTCATTGCTGACAAACCAGGTTGGATTTGTACTAGCATCCAAAACACACACCAGCAGGCTTATGAGCCCCTGAATGTCTGCCTTCTGTACAGTGCTCTGCTCTTGGAGGCCATATGTTATTACTATAATAAACATTGAAGTTCATGCTCTATCTGCCAGGTATGTTGCACTTCAGAAATGCCATACATAATCCCAGCCTTTAAAAATTTCCCCAAATCCTACCCATTCAAAACAGATCGCACAGCTGCTTCCCCTACAAAAATCCAGCTGCATCTTCTATTGTGCCTTTACAGTGATTATCAGATTTTCCTTCATTTTAGCAGAGCTGCAGCTTATACATTCCTGACCTCTGAAGCATGAAGAGAAAGGAGAAAATAACAGGGCACAGCATTTCTTTCAGGTATTATTCCACCAAGGCCAGCCAGGCTACTGAAAGGGAAATCCCTGCACAAATTAAGGAAATTCAGATATTTCTTTCATATTAAGAGACATTCTCAGCAGACTCAGGACTTGTTTCCAAAGACATGACTGCATTCTAGCAGTATACTTAACTTCATTATGCTAATGATATAACTTTATCATGCTAATATTGACCAGCATTGAAGGAAACAGCAATAAAAAGCTGTCAAAGGTGACAAAAGCTGTACTGCTTGAGCTGTAACATTTGAAGCCAAATTTTGGGAGCATTGTTTCATTGAGGAGATGGCTTTTGGAAATAAAGGGTAGGAGTTGATGGTTTCTGTTTCTTCTTCTTTTTTTTTTTTTTTCCTTACATTATTTTAATTGCGCTATTTTAGTCCTGGAAATGATGATAGAAACGCTAAAGAATGCACACAATCTTGTTATTGTCCAGGACTTAGTCACACAACAATCCAGGCAATGATCTGACTCATAGACCAAAACTAATTAAATGCCTACCTGGCAGGAGCATGAAGAGGAATATTATGTGTTATGGACTGGTCCCAGGAATTACAGAGTTGGGTGGAAGAATATTGGAAAAAGATGGGAACTCCACTTCCAATGAAGCTAATGGAAAAGTCCAAAGGAGGCCCAGTAATGATATACAAGTTGTAAGGTTTGAGGCAAAAGTCAGGGGTCACACAGATGAAGGTTTAAGTTACACATCAGTGAGGGAGAGCCAAGAAGTCTAAATATTTGCAGCTTATGTGCAGAGGGACTGGAGAAGACATGAGCATATGGCACAGCCCTGCAGGCTGTGTAGGTGTGAGCTGGGGCAACATCCTGACCTTAAACTGACTTCATCTGCCTCCACAGGAGAATGAAATTAAATCTTCGCAAGCTGGGAAGAGTTACTTTAAAAATTCATCTCTGCACACAAGCTTGTCCTTACAAAAGTAATGATCAAAAATTACTAAATTAGACCCTATATACACAGTTAGTGTCCTATCCAGCTATTGTCAGAAGCAATTGTTTGAAAAAGTATTTTAAAAAGCAAGTAATGACTCTTTCCTTTGCAATACCATCCTGGCTTCTGACACAGGCAAGTCTAGGGTGCAGTTTTATTTTATTTAAATACAAAAGTACCAGACCTACATTTCACTCTCTGGAACTCCTGCTGAAGCTGAAGGAGCTTTTAGCCTTAAGATAAGAACTATTTTAACAAATATTCTTTTTTTTTTCTGCTTATTTCCCTCTGTTAAACATGTACTTCCTTATGGCTCTGTAGGATGTCCTCATTTATTCATAAAGAGACCTCTTCCTTTTCCCTTCAAGTTTCCCTCATCATATATATTATAAACAGCATGGACAGTGTGGAAAACAGTTTATACACGTCCCTGAGCTGGCATAGAAATGAGAAGCCAAGGACAGGCATTGCTTCTAAGCACTGGCCTATAGACAAAAATGTTTTCTACATTCACCTGATATCTTCCCTATTTGTCCATGGTGAATAAACTGTCATCTTGTAATTGCCCATCTCCTTCCATTGTATGTAAAGACAGTGTAGTTGGTGCTGCACCAAATGCTAGTTTGTCATGAGAATCAGCAAATTAGTCCAAGAATTCACAGAGGACATGTGTTTTCCATGACCCCTGTACTCCCTGTACATGCATGGGTGCTACCTTGGCAAACATATGATATTTCTCTTTTGGGTTTGACATCTGGGAATGGTGTCTTTACAAAATGTTAATTGGGGCCTTTGGTAATGTCACAGGTCCTTCAAAGTTCATGGAGTCTGGCTCCAAAACTTGTGTTGTGGTTTAATGTCACTCAGCAAGTAAGCACCACACAGCCAGTGGGATAGGAGAATGAATTGGAAAGGTAAAAGTGAGGAAACTAATGGATTGAGATAATAATATCCCTTCTAACCCTGCCCTCTGTCAGTGGGAAGCCATTCCCCCTTGTCCTGTCTCTCCAGGCCCTTGTCCAAAGTCCCTCTCCATCTGTCTTGGAGCCCCTTTAGGCACTGGAAGTGGATCTAAGGCCTCCCTGGAACCACTTCGCCTTGCCTTGCCTCTCCTTCTCTCTCCTTCCTTCTCCTCTCCCCTCTCCCCTCCACCAGCCTGTCTCCATAGGAGAGTTGTTTCCCCCCTCTGGTAATTTCTGTGGCCCTTCTACTCCCCCCATTTCCTTTTTCTTCCCCCAGCTGAGGATGATACCATATGGTCTGGGATATCACTTGGGTCATTTGGGGTTAGCTGTCCAGGCTATGTCCTCTCCCAGCTTCTTGTGCACCCCCCCGTCTTCTCACTGGTGGAGTGGGGAGAAGAAAAGGTCTTGTTTCTAAGTCTTTCTTGGCAATAATGAAAACATCCCTGTGTTATCAGCACTATCCCTGTGTTATCCTGTGTTACAGGACAAATCCAAAGCATAGTTTGCGATACTATGATGAAAATTAACTCTATCCCAGCCAAACTCAGCACATTGTGACTTAGGTGTCCCTGCCCAAAAGACCTGAACCAAGAGTTCACCCCTGGAAAATCCTTACCTAAGGCTGTGCAGTCATTCTGCATTCAATGTGCTCATTAAAGAAAGCATTGGTCTGTCTAGACTGGTGCACAAGTGAGATCTGTGACTTGCAGCACTGATTATCTCATGATTCAGGAAAACGTGGTGAAAAGGTCTAACAAGTGCAGTAAAAGAAAATAAATGTTGGTGCCTCTTTTGCAACTTCCAACATTTCTCAGTGCTGCACCTTCCAAGCTGGCAAGTGGAGACCACATGCCAGCCCACGTCCTCACAGCTCTCCTCCCTTGTTTTGTTTATTGAGGTGTAGGGAGCTGAAGTGGCTCTGAGGAGAACTCTGCCTAACCTAATGTGGCCTCAGATGGGCAAAATATTTTACTTTACATTTGATGGGAGGCAGACACTGAACAAAACCCCCTGGATGACACCTTCTTCAAATGATTTGCAATGACAAGAGGCACCAAATTGGCAAACATATCCCCAGGACAATGCGATTTAGAGGGGAAAAAGTTGTAGTATGGGTATTGCTTCTTGCTATGCACCAGGTACAAAGTGGTCTAGGGAGATTTAGCAGTAAGGATAGTACACACACACACACAAGATGCAGTGGAGTCTAGACTTGTTAAAACTTTTTCCTTGCTGGGTCTGTCTGGCAGAGCCTGAGTTTTAAAATACCAATGCCTTTTCTTGTCACTTTCAGCTTTAATTTATTATTTTCTTAAATCAATAAATATCCTTCCACTCCTCCATCTGGAGGATTCCATCTTCATCCCACCACTGCAAAGCTGATCAGAGCCACCTAATGCAATGCCATTTGATCCAGAACATATTTCAATCTTGGCCCGTTCTCAACCTCATAAATTCCTGACATTATTCAGGAGGCATTTCTGTTGGAAAGAGCTCTCTGCTCTGCTGTTGTATTTATAGAGATTGCTGCTGCCTCTGATCTGAGGCCAAACATTAGAAATAATTGCAGCAGGAAGCAGGACAGAGCTCAACATATTGTTTGTCTGGATTGTTTTAATTTTAAGAGCATAGAAGTATCCCCACTTACTGATGTTAGAAGCAAAAAGAAAAAATTACAACAAAAAAACCCATTGTTCAGGAATTTTCTATGTTAATTTTTCCTTCTTATTGCTTTTGTTAGAGGCAAGGAGGGAACCATTATGCTTGCTGCTGAGGACAGGGAGGTGAATTAGATATTGAAGACTTATTAATTTAGGAATTCTGTCCCTGCAGATTAAACCAGAGGTTCCCACTTTTTATATTCTGCTTGTTGAAACAAAGCCAGGAAATGTACATGGCTCTGCATACACATATGTGTTTTTGAATGTGTATGACAGGAGAGAAGGGGGTGCAGAGCTGTAGGTGGGCCCTCTGAAAACTTGTCCATGTGCATCTTCAGTCCTGACCAGCACAGCCACATTGCTGCACTGACCAGGGTTAAAATTGCATATGGACAAGGTGCTAATGCTGGCAGTTTGGTTGGAGACGCTCATTCAGCCAGACGATGACCTGTACTCAGGATATGAAGTCCTTGGCAATGTGGGTCAGAGCTAAGTAGCTTTCGCTGCAGGACATGGGTGCCAGGAGCTTTCAGACACACTATATCTGAACCGGGGTAGCTATGTTTGGAAGTGAGAGACAAATATACTGGAATCCTGAGCTGAAGCCTATTGAAGTTGCTAAAAAAAGGTTTCACTTCAGTAGGCTTTGGACAACACTGGAGGGTCATCTGAGAGGGTGTATGGTTAAAAGGATAGCAGAAGTGTCCCCAGTACAAGGATGCCAGGCAGGATGTGAGGTGGAATCATGGGGCTCCTGGTGCTCAGAAACCTGATTGTAAACATCTCCCACTCCTGTCTGACCACTGACAAAATTGCCAGGTTATCTGGAATGTCATTGAAGCACAGAGTGAGGAGATGAATTGGGACCCAAATAGGGGCTACAAAAGAGTTGGAGAGGGACTCCACTATCACCACTACAAGGACATAGTGACAGGACAAGGGGGCATGGCTTCAAACTACAGGGGGCAGGGTTAGATGGGATATTGGGAAGAAATTCTTCCCTATGAAGGTGGTGAGGCCCTGGCACAGGTTGCCCAGGGAAGCTGTGGCTGCCCCATGCCTGGAAGTGTTCACAGCCAAGTTGGACCGGGCTTGGAGTAACCTGGTCTAGTGAAAGTGTCCCTGCCCATGGCAGGATGGTTGGAAGGTGATATTTAAGGTCTCTTCCAACCCAAATAATTCAATGATTCTATGACCTCACAGCAGAGAAGCAATGGGGTTGTCTTCTCTCACTGCAGTGTTTTCTGCGTAGCATTAGTCTGATACAACAGGGATTTAACCTTGCCTCAGTCTTACTGCCTTCAGAAGAGGGTACTTGAAGACTTGCTTAAATACCCATTGCTCTGGTAAAACACTTAAGAGTCTTTCTTAGGAACATGTTCATGAGTAGAAATTCTGAATTTGCACTATTGACTCCTGAGAAAGAAAACGGACTGTAAGTTCATTGCTGGGTAAGAGCTTTGGGAAAAGAGGACATCTGTTCTGCCAAATTCTGGGCTGTGCTGGTTCAAACCTACACCGTTTTGCTGATTATGGAACTCTTAATTGAGCATGACATGGG
Organism: Pomatostomus ruficeps; assembly: GCA_013400735.1. Lineage (NCBI taxonomy): Eukaryota > Metazoa > Chordata > Aves > Passeriformes > Timaliidae > Pomatostomus > Pomatostomus ruficeps. The sequence goes on from VYZT01036567.1 coordinate 11,297, forward strand.
GTAAGAGCTGTTGTAAGTTCAGAGGAGAAAACTGCTTCCACACTTCCAGCAAGAGCTACAATCATATTAGTCTAGCACAAGGGGATAATAAATGGCTTTACTCATAGAAAAAAACCAGCAAGAGCCAATAGCTGGGAGATGAAGCCAAGAAAACATTGGTTACGAGCAAAGTGAACCTTGTAAATTGAAGGGGGAGTCTCAGCCTAGGCTGATCTATCAAGGAATGGTTAAAGTGTTGGCCAATCATCAGGATGCCTTCAGGAAAAGATACTTCAAGCTAATCCAGGTCACTGGGGTCAGTCCAGTTTTGAGGTAAAAGCATCTGTTTGGCACTATGCTGGAGTTCAAATTAGAAGTTTCACAGTTTCTGCCACTCTTAACATCTCTGAATAATGAAATGCCAGAAGCACTCGTGCACTTCTTAAGCTAATAGAGAAAATGGAAATCAAGTCATCTCACATTGTTTCTGGGATTCTTGGTGATATCGTACATTTGTATTTTGCCCCCAGCAACCCATGAAATAGTTCAGTCAGTTTTGGAAAATATTGCGGTGGTGGAAAAGAGATCCGGAACCAACTGTGCTGTGTGTCTGGCTTGAAAGGAGCTGAAAGCAACTGACCCATCTGGCTGCTGACGTGAAGGAGCCTTTGGGATTCTCCATTATGCTTCTTTCAGGAGCACCCAGCATACGTTCAGAATCAGAGAATATCCTGAGTTGAAAGGGACCCACAAGGATCATTGAAGTCCAACTCCTGGCTCTGCACAGGATAACCCAAAAGTCACACCACATGTCACCACCATTTCCTCAGATGTTAAGTCTACTGCTGTAATAAAAAATGCCAGCAACAGAAGGAGGAAGGAAAATAAATGTCTTTTAAGGTCCTGGAACAACATCAGGACAACACTGAAATAGTTCTTGCTGTATTCATGCTTGATCATCCTTCTCATGAGTTCCTACATCTTCTCAGAGGTATGACAGAGAGGATAACCCAGTGCAGCCTTTCCTATATTATTATTTAGGGAAAAACTCGTAGATATGCAGTAAGAAGTGCAGATGAAATGGTGGAAAAAGGATGGATTCATTCTGGTTTTTATGCAGGGAGCTGAGACAGCAGAAGCTATAAAGGCAAGCTACAGCAAAATGGAGAATTAAGGAATTATTTTGAGTCTAACCACGTCTCTGTGATTCCAGTAGCACCTTCCCATGGAGTTGACCATCTCAACCGAAAGCTGTGGCTGGCAGCTATGTTACCCCAGAGTCTTTGCCACAGTTAAGTCACAATAACCTCCCTTTGGGAAAAGAAATAGCCCTGATAAAGTTAACATGCTCAGCATTGCCTTGAAAATTTTAAGTGACTCCTGACCTGCTCAGTGTCCCTCAAAATCTTATGCTGCTAAAAAATATTCCTTTTATTTGAAAAACTTTAAGGATAATGGAAAAAGAAAATGGCAGAAAGAAAGACTGGGAGAGATGCCAGAAGATCTGATGGTAATCTAATCCAGATAATGTCAAAGTCCAGTATCACCTTCCCTGGGGACGGTACCCCCAACATAGTGCCAGGAGAATGTCAGTGCTGAGACTCCAGTGTTTGCCTGCACCATCAGGGAAAGGGAATCTGCAAATATTTAGTCTGCCAGAAAGACTGTTCCAATTAGTGGATGTCAGATCAAGGCTTAAATGGTTCTGAAACATCTAAGGGTTTGGACAAGTAACACAAAGGTCATCACTTACTTAAAATTATTAGTATTTGACAAGCATGTACATCTCCAAGCACTTAAACCAGAAACTGTTACATTTACACTAACAGTCGTGGAATGGATCTCATTTAGCATGAATTTCTGTGTCCCCAAAGAGCTGAGTCCAAGCTGATTTCATTGCTTCTTGTCCTCTGAAAACTTGCTTATTCATAAATAAGAGCTCCACCATTGTTACCTGAAATGACAGAAGGAGCCTTTGTCACAGAAGATAGGGTGTCACCACTCAGCTGTGTCATTGCTGGCTTCAGTCAGACCACTGTCTTAACATGGTTACAGTTAGTGCTTTCACCAACAGCTGGGACAAGGCAGGACTTTTTTGGAAATGAAGGGAGAGGTGCCACAGAGCCCCACAAGAACATTCAAGCGAAGAAAGTCATGTCAGCAGATGCAGCAGTGCATCACACTGGTTGTGGAAAGGGTGTTCCTCAGTCCCTTTGTATTTTTCCACACTGCAGTTATTTCTTTTCCTTCAAGTAAGGGCAGGAAAATCTTGCAGATCAAGAAAATTACCAACAAAGAGGCCAAGAGCAACTGGCAGGGTAGAATCTAGGTCTCAACCTTAAGCACAGACATCAGTTTAATCCCTGTCCCAGCTCCAGAAACAGTCAGAATGTCCTCAGCCATTACCCATTGTCCTGCCACTCCAGGCCCTTGTCCAAAGTCCCTCTCCAGCTCTCTTGGAGCCCCTTTAGGCACTGCTAGGGGCTCTAAGGTCTCCCTGCAGCCTTCTCTTCTCCAGGCTGAACACCCCCAGCTCTCCCATCCTGGCTCCGGAGCAGAGGGGCTCCAGCTCTCAGACCATTTTTTTGCCCTCCTTTGAACTCACTCTAGCAGGTCCATGTCTGAGATATTGTCGTGGTTTTGGTCCTGGC
>VYZT01036568.1:0-19842 GCA_013400735.1 Pomatostomus ruficeps
GGGAATGGCTTCAAACCGAAAGAAATTAAATTTAAATTGGATATTAGGGAGAAATTCTTCACTTTGATTGTGCTGAGGCCCTGGCACAGGTGACCGGAGAAGCTGTGGCTGCGCCTGGATCCCTGGCAGTGCCCAAGGCCAGGCTGGACGGGGCTGGGAGCACCTGGGACAGTGGGAGGTGTCCCTGCCATGGCAGGGGTGGCACTGGATGGGATTTAAGGTCCCTTCCAAGCCAAACCACTCTGATTCCGTGATAATTCAGGCTGTTAATTCCGAGGTGGTTATCAGTGCCCACAACAGGCAGTTCCACTTCTTTTCATTAATAGATACGTATCTTGAAATATCTCATTTTTATTGTATGAAAATATTTCTCATTCTCTAAGGAGCTTGTTGTTTCTTCCCTAATATTAGTTAAATACATCTGTGAATAGAGAATACGGAGTCATGCAGTAAAAACAAAATGAAACGAGAAAAACAAGATATTTTTCAGGAGAAAATACCCTTTGACTTCGGCCCCTCCCCAGAGGATTTGGTTTTGGTCAGTTCTGATTTCATCCGGGCAGTTTTAATTCTGGTTTAATCATGATTTGTATTTCCCTGGAGTGAGGGATGTGACACCTCTCAGGAGCAGACAAAGCCTCCACTGACCCCTTTAAAGAGAAGACTGAATAAATAGGATCAGACAGCCCGGCACGGGGACACTGTAAATAAGTTCTTTAAACTGCTGTCAGCAGCAAAAAAAAAAAAAAAAAAGAGATTTGGGGCTGTGCAGGGCCTGGGATTATTTCCTCCTATGAAAATTCAGCTCCTTATGCTGGATTGGGATTCAGGTTGTTACCTTAAACTCATTAAATAAAACCCCAAAGCCTCTTGGGCAGGACATGGCCAAGCTGCAGGAGAGAATTAGGAAAAGGGGGATTTGCACATTCAGTGTCCCTGCTGTGTCCCTGGTTGGGGTTTTGTTGTCCATTCCAGGACCGTTCTCATGTTTTTACTGAACCATTAACTCAAACCACTTTTCCCAGTAAACTCTGAAATATTCTTTAGTAAATCCTTATCCAGAAATAATACAATTATTCCAAAATTTGTATTTTGGGAGAATTCGAGCCAGACTGGACTGTCCAGCTCCAAAACAAAATCCTCCTTTTGTCTGTCCTCCTCGATTTTCTGTCCTCATGGAGCAAACCTCTCTGAGCTTTCCCCTGCAGCCTGGAGGGATGTGGAGATTTTTACTGAGGGTTTGCTGGGATCCCGGGGCTCTGTGGGAAAGCAGCAGAAAGAACAGCAGGGTGTTCAAGGGAGCAGAGAGAGTTTTTGAGCCCTGGGCTTGGGTTTGTTTTAATGGAATAATTTGGGGGTTTGGGGGGGATTTGGGGTATTCCATTTTAATGGAATAATTTTGGGATTTTGGGCTCTCATTTTCCACATCTTGGTCACGTTTCCCTTGGTTTAGAGGCTCAGTGGAGCTTGGATTTTCACAGGGCAGCTCAGTGGCTGTCACTGCACTGGTGCATTGCCAGGGCCTGCAGGATTTCTGCTTTCAGGGAATAACATTGAGTTAAAATGCATCCAGGTGTAGCTTGGAATAAATGCCATTCAAACAACTTGGCTACACCACAAATTTGGCCAAAATATCAGGTTTGTAGCAGAGGCCATCATCAGGAAAAGTGTTTTATTTCATTTTAATCCTATAAATTTTGTGTGCACAGCACAGAGGGTGGTTGTGCACAGAGTGACTGAGCTGAGCCTGGGTTCCTCGTGTGCTGGTGGAAGCTGTGTTCACACCAACCACAAAGTGAACAGTTGAACCCTGAATTTGCATTTCTAAGTGATTCCTGTTCTTCCCAGTGGCTCCAAGGATGGGATTTTACAGCTGTGCAATAGGCTGAAGTTTGGGTTTCCCTGTTTGTCCCTGTCTTGACCACTGCTGCTGCTTTTGAGGCTTCTTGTGGTGGCAAATTTACAATATTTCTGGTCTGTCCTGAGCCAGCCTTTCCAGAGAATATATATATTTTCCAATTATAGAATAGAAACCATCACCTCTAAGCTGCAGCTGATTTCCAAGGCTCAGTTTGTGCTGCTGCTCAAAATGTGGAATGAATTGTTGAGGAACTGTGGTAGAAAATGCTCAATCACACTGATGCAGAGAGCTCACGCGTCCCCCCAGTGCTCAGCTATAAATACGGAGTGATGCTCGAATTGTTAATGAGCTATTTGCATTTTGGAGTTTGATGAAGCTTGATTTGCCATCAGACAATTTGCTCATTGTCTAAATATTCCGGAATTGTGGCGTTCTCGCATTGTCACTTCCCCGTTTATTGTTATTCGTATTAATAGTTCTGACATCTTTCTTCCCATTTCAAAAATATCTCAGCACGTGAGAGGCAAAATTAAATCTCATTGCCCATGTTATTGGCATGAGAAAGTGAGGGAAATAAAAGGTGAGGGCAGAAGTGGAAACATAACCTGTCCCCAGTTCAGGATCAGTTTATTCCTCACCAAAACAGCTCCTGAAAGAATTGTGGGTAACTAAAATAGCTCAGCACAGAAAACTGCAAAAAAACTTCATATATTGGAAAAGAAACCTGGAGTTCATCCACATCTAATTATGTGCTTTTCTCTTTTTCTCCTTTTGGATATTTCGTTCATCTGCCTGGCCGTCGCTGTTTAGAAGAAATGCATATTCCTACTCCTATTACTTGTAAGTACTTGGCTGGGGATGAGATTTTTTTTGAGCATGTTCACCCTGTGGTAATTTTGTGCCTTGTATTCTATTTTTTTTTATTATTATTATTATTTTTACCATCCCATTTCTCCTTGTCTGTCCAGGTATTTTATTTTCCCAGTTGCAAGCTGTTACTTTTTCCCAGTTTTACCACTGCCCCTGTAGCTGTGCAAACACACAAATGTCCACAGATATGTCAGTTGTGGTTTCCAGCTCTTCAAACTTGATATTCATCTTAGATCGGATATCATGAAAAATTTTTTCACCAAAAGGGTTGTTCAGGACCAGAAGAGGTGGCCCAGAAAAGTGGTGGAGCCACCACAGAGTCATTTAAAATTTTGTGGATGTGGCCCTTGGGGACAAGGGTTAGAGATGGACACGGCTGTTGGACTTGATGATCTTAGAAATCTTTCCCAACATAAATAATTCTATAAATCTGTAAATGCAAATGGACAGAGTGTCCCACGTGCATGTTTTTAACTGTCCATTGTTCACAGCCAGACTTCAGGGAAATTCCCACCTGAAAATTATTATTGGGAATTTCTCAGCCATGGATGTAAGCTTTTCAAAAATTTAAGGTTTCTGACAACGAGGAGTTGACATCATCCCAGCAAACCAGGGAAATTCCCACCTGAAAGTTATTATTGGGAATTTCTCAGCCATGGATGTAAGCTTTTCAAAAATTTAAGGTTTCTGACAACGAGGAGTTGACATTTTCCCAGCAACACCCCTGTTCCTGGAGCTGCCAGGCTCTGAGTGCTGGTTTAGATCAGGGGATGATGACGTGCTGCAGATATTCAAATTTAAATCTGAATATTAGGCCAGACCTAATGGCAACGAAGGCAGCAAAAGAGAGCGATGAGTAAAAGCAGGAAGGATCTTCAGTTTGGGATTCCAAGGGGGTTTAATGGGACAGCACTGGAAGGGCAGCAGGGACTGCAGACAGGGAACAATGGGAGTGCACAGGGTTTGATACGGGGGCGGGCAGAGCAACCAGGAGCAATAATCTGAGGGGTCGGGGGCAGCGCAAGGGAGGGACCGGGGTGCGGGGACCAATGGAGAGGGACCGAGGGAGTGGCTGAGGGGAGAGGCCCAATGGGGCATCGAGTAAAACAGAACTTTCCAGAACCAGGGACTGCAGACAGGGAACAATGGGAGTGCACAGGGTTTGATACGGGGGCGGGCAGAGCAACCAGGAGCAATAATCTGAGGGTTCAGGGCAGTGCAAAGGAGGGACCGGGGTGCAGGACCAATGGCGAGGGACTGAGGGGAGAGGGCCAATGGGGCATTCAGTAAAACAGAACTTTCCAGAGACAGGGAACAATGGGGTGCACAGGGTTTGATACAGGAGTGGGGAGAGCAACCGGGACCAATGATCTGAGGGTTCAGGGGCAGCGCAAGGGAGAGACTGGGGTTCAGGGACCAAGGGAGAGGGACTGAGGGGAGAGGGCCAATGGGGCATCGAGTGACACAGAACTTTCCAGAACTGGAGTGTCACCCAGGGAATGACAGACAGGGAGCTGACAGCTGGGTGGAGAGGCCAACGGGCCGGCTGGGGTACAGGGATTGACATAAACAAATAATTAACACAAGGGGTCTTGGGAGGAGATCTTTTCCTCGCCCTGTTCAGGGGAGAACTGGTGCAAACAGGGTTCGTCCCAAACAGGGTTCGTCCCAAACAGGGTTCGTGCCACCAGTGCCCTTCCCATTGCTCAGGTGCTCTGGCCTCCTCACCACGGTGCTGCCAGGACCTTCCCAGAGGAGTTACTCTGTATTTACACCCACCCAGACAGTGCCCGAGGCTGGGACAGAGCTGCTGCTGTCTCTAAACTTGACAGATAAGACCCCAGCCCAGGCAGGGCTGGAAGATGCTGGTTTTACTCCCAGCTAAAGCTGTAAAACAAATCCAGTTTACAGCAGGGTTTGCGTTTAGGGACAGACACCTCTCCTGCAGCGGTGTTTTCAACTGCAGCAACTCATATCATGATTTTATTATGTGCTCACCAGGAAAAGAAATGGAGATGTTTGCTCTGTGTGGGTTGTTTGTTGTTGGTTCGTTTCTTTCTCCCGGGCTGGGTAATGGCTGCAGAATGAAATTTAATCAAGAGCGATATGAGACCAGGGAAGAATTTCTGGAAATACAGAGATTCGTGTACGTGCTACGAGCACTCGGTTTAATGTTATTTAGAACAAAAAGGGCACTCAGTGGTCAAGATGTTGTTTTATTTTTCCCCTGAACTGGCCAGAGCTCCAGGGACATGACAGCAGTGTAGGAAGCCCCTTCAGCTCCCGCTGGAATTTCACACCGATTTTAATTGTTGGGTGCTTTCAGCTGGGAGTTTCTTTTCATGGCAGAGATTGTCAAAGGTTATTAAGCTAAATTTATACTTATGTTTTTTGAAATAACAGAGTTTGTGCTAAATGTATCTCCACCATCTGTGGGACATTTGAAAGGAAAAACATCCCTTTATTTTATTTATAAGCATACCTCTGTATAACCACATTCATGCATAAATATCTCCATATTTTTCCATGGATGGCGGGATCTGCCTGCACAGGTCAGCTTGCTAAATCAGGATTTTCAGCAGAAACGCTCTCATTAGGTGCTTTTCTCATTAGATGATGGAAAAACAGGACCATTAATCAGCGGCTAGGCCTGCCTAATGAAAGCAAATTAAAAAAAATAATATATCAAAATGCAGAAAGTAGATGAGATGTGATTTGGAATGTGTCTGTGTGGTGATTGCAAGGCTGAACTTTGCAGAGAGCAGAGCTTGTGGTTCCACCACAAACTTGTATTTGACGGCTCTTACATGAACCAGGCTTGTCTAAACTTTCTTAGATTTTAAGTAAAATAAAATAAAACAAATTTTTAAAAAATCCACAAATAATTATTAATTTGATCAAGTGCAGCTTAGATCATTTTCTCAAGAGCCTGTGCTTGTACAGACAGTGCAAAACACTCGGGACATCTTTTGACTTATTTCTACTTTACTTCACTTTCTCCTGTTCTATGATGTTTGCTCTGCGACATTGGCCCTTGCTCTTCACTACACCTTTACTACACCTTCACTGCACCTTTACCTACACCTCTACTACACCTTTACTACACCTTCACTTCCTCTGCTCCTGCCACAACCTGCACCGAGTTTGGCTCCATCAGGGCAGGTGCTAAAAGCCCAATTAAAGCTGTTGATGCCTGATCAGAGGCTCCCTAGAGCAGAGGCCAGACAGGATTGAGAGAATAAAATGGGGATTTATTGCAGGGCCTTCAATAGGGACACCTCGGGCACTCAGAGCCTCTCCGGGAGAGGCCACTGCCAAGATGGAGCCCGGGGCACCAGTTTGCTCCACTTGGATCAGTTTGGATCCATTCCCAGATCAGGGTTCATTCTCCAATTCCAATTGCAGGGGATGATGGAATTGAGCCCAAGTCTGTCCCCCCTTTTAGAGGCTCCGTTTCCATCTTTGGGGGCCTGGGCCAACGAGGTGTCCTTGAGTGCAGCCTGGAGAGGATTTGTTGTGTCTGAGCAGGATGGGAGAACAGGAGCTCCCAGCGCGTGGGGAGTGTGAGAGTTCCACACTAAAGCAGGGCAGGGGCTGGAAAATAGAAAAGCTGAATCTGAAGGCATCACTGTCAGAAGGGATTAAAGCGCAGTGAGGATTTGCCCTTGCAGGGGCTCTCAGGCCCTGCCCAGGAGCTCAGACCAGAGCGGTTCCCAGCCCTGCTGAGGCTGCTGTCAGTGCAGGAAGGGCAGGGGAGGAAGCACAAAGTTAATTTGGACCAGGGGAGCACAGAGCAGGTCCCCAGGGTCGCTGTGACAGGGGCTGGGCTGCTCTCAGCTCTCACTGCTCTGGCTCTGTTTTCACACCTCCAGTAACCAGGGTTTCCCAGGGTTTTCCTGCAGGCAGCGGGAACAGCTTCCCGGGGGTGTCTTTTCCTGTTTCAAGACCAATCAGCCCCATTTGGTTGCCTTTTCTCCCGATTAAAACCCCACATTTCCTTGGGCCTTTGCTTTAGATCATATTTTCCAGCTTTACCTTTGTTCTCCTTCGTATGTGTCCCCCTGGCACGTGTCTGGTTTGAAGAGCAGAGCTGCAGCTGAGACCTCTCCAGTCCTCAGTCAGTGCAAAAAGATCCTTCAGATTGCAGCGCCATGCAAATCTTTTTAAGTCTTTTAAATCAGCCTGAAACCACTCTTCCAAACTGGATTTGTCACCTGCTGCAGGTTTGGGGCGTGGAGATCCTTTCCAGTTTGACCAGTGCTCCCGTGGCTCAGCACTGCCTGCCTTAAACTGGAGCAGATTCCAGCACAAATCACACGTGAGCTCCTAGGAGTTTGCTAGGCAGAATCCTCTCAAAGGAATTTTATTTTTATTTTCTTTTCTTTCTCAAGTTGCTGATTGAAAATGAGGGCGACACGCAATTCGTGTCTGTAGGAGGAAATTTCACGTTCAGCTTACATGATCTATACCTAATGTTTAAATTACCTGTGCATGCAAATCCGCGGCACGGTGCACATAATCCATCCCGGGGAAACATCTGAAATTAAATCTGTCACCGTGCACGCCACCAGAGTTCTCCAGAAGTGGCAGGTACAGATTTAATGTTTGTGCGTGTAGAATTGATGGGAAAAGTTAAGAGGAGAGTTTGAAGCTGGTTTTAAAAAATAATCCCTGACAGCCATCCAGGAAGTTGGATCTGATCCTGCAGGTGCTTCTAACAGGAAATATCGCTGGAGCTTTCTGATTAATGCCCGTGGCAGTAAATGGTTTGTGCTTGATGCCAGGTTTGCATTCCTTGGCTGTTTAAGTGGAACTCCCACGATTTTAATACAGTGCTTCAGGTTTTATGTCTGATCTCTGATAGGAGCAGTAGTTGCAGAAATAACCGAATCGAATCTCGATCATTTTTTTCCCCTTAAATTCACACTCAGTTGTGTTCACTGCCAGTAGCTTTTCTCCTTGCTTTAGTGAGGTCAGCATCAACTGCCTGATTACACAGCTGGTTTCATTTTTTCACTCAATTTTGAGCATCTTTCTGTCTCATCCCTCCTCTGTGTGTGTGTGTGTGGTGCTTGCAAACGTCATCTCTTCATTCTCAAACCGAAAAGGGCAACCCAGCCAACTCCATCCATGGGCTCTTCTGGGCACGTTTCCCTTCCCCTGGAATGCAAACCAGCATTGAGATCATCCCCTCCACATCCTGTGTCGATTTTATCAGACTCTTCTTCCCAATATCTGCCTGGTCCTTTATTTCCTCCCCTTTTTCAGCTGCAGGGTGCATGAGAGGGGAGGTGTCTGTGGGGTGTTGGGCTGTGCTGGGGGCCCGTGATGGACACTAAAGCACCCCCAGAAGTGGCACTGGGGACAGCAGGAGCCCTGTCACCAGCAGGGACTCGCAGACATCTCCTGGAGCGCCCTATTTTTGGGAACAGCACTGCCAGATGAACGCTTTTCCAATCCCAAAAGGCATTTTGACATGCTGGGCAATAAACCTGTACCTAGCTGTGGGTTTTAAGTCACATCCCCGCCCCAGTCATTTGATTTTCTAATCTTTTCCATGAATTCTAATGATGGGAAGGACCAAATAGGCTTAGTCCTGTGCTGCCACTCTCTCCAGACACACGGCAGCAGAAAAGGCACGCGGAGAAACCCAGGGCCCCTTGATGTGTCTGGCAAGCTTAGCTCTGAAACCCTCAAAAGGGATCTGTCTTCCTTTTTTTCCCCCTCTAAATTTAGCTGGAGAATTTTTTTCCATTCTTGGAACAGAGAGGGAGAAAGGTGGAAATGGCTGTCACAAGGCAATGGCAGAGTTTTCAGCTGCAGCCCCGGGTTGTGCGTGCGAGGCAGATTGAGAACTTTAAACTCATGTCACCTTTTCTTTTTAGGCATTCAAGCCAATGTTTTAGGGGCCTCTCTGTCTTCTACAGGACCAGGTAGAACTCCTTTGCATAGGGCTTTTCTAAGCAGGCCTTTGGGGACTTAAGGGGCTTGGGTTTGGGGTTATTTTTTTTCCCTGCCTAGGACATGCAGAAATGTTGTTGCTCGTTCACTCAAAGCCAAAAAAAAATCTGCCAATTCCGGCTTTTTGTAGCCTGTTGGTGTTTCTGAAAAGACACCAGGCCATGGGGACTCAGAGATAATGAAACACAAATAATTTAATTTGCACTGGATGAGGAAGTTGCCCCTTTTGACTCCCCATTTTCAACCATCAGGAGTGGTCTGTAGTGGCTCACCCCAGCAGTGCAGAGTGCTCGTTTTTAGGGGTTTCTGCAGTTTGGATTAATGTTCCCTATTAATTTTGATTCCTGTTGCCAAAAAATTCACACAGGCATGTGCAATTAGCGAATAATCAGGATTAAAGGAACCACATGGCAGGGTTAACACACTTCAAGGTTATTTTAGAAACCTCAGGTACCACGGCACAAAAAAATGGGGATTCCCACACAGCTCCTAAATCTGGATGTGCTGAACACTTGAAACAAAGATTTTAACAGCATTAAACACCAGATTTTTGCTTCATCGCTCAACGACTGCTCCCCTCTTTGCATCTCCATCTCCACGGGGGTTTGGGGGGATCTGTCAGCCCCCTGGGGTGATGCACCCGATTTGAACAGCTCTGGGTTGGAGTGGAACCCCTCACTGTGAATGGCTGCACCCCAGCGGGCTGAGCGTTGAGGTGTTTGCTCAAAAGTTTGCAGCAAACATTGGAGTTTTCTCCAGAAATCTCTGATCTGGATTAGCTCGCTGTAAAATAGGCTTTTCCCCCAGACACAGGCGAAGGTTTTATCTCTCCCTGACCCTGCTTTGCAAACAAGTCGAAGTGGCCAAGCTGCCCATCTCCTGCAGGCTGGGGCTCAGCTGTGGGCTTGAACCACCTGAAAACGCCACTCTCACAATTTCTGTGCGTAAATAGAGCCTGTTAGACTATGTTGCAACCTTTTATTTTTGCAGAATCTAATTAAGTTTAAAAGATGGGTAGTGCTTACCATAAGCATGTTGTTTCGGAGAAGAAAAAACCTCCTTGCAAAATGATTTAGTTGTTAGGATTTTCATTTTTTTTTTCCTTCTTGGAGTTGGAGAAAAGAAAGAAAACTAAAGCTCCTTCTTACAGTAATCTGTTTTTCTCCCTTTGATTTTGTTTTCTTTTCTCACCCGGGGAAGTCGTGTAAGCAAAGTTCTTTGCTGGTGCTGGGGATTTGTGTGATATTTTTCCAAGGTGGGGATTGTAGAATGTCACACATTCATTTCTAAAGGGTTTTGCTCTCTGATACGAGCGAAGCACAGGGCAGTCAAATGTCAGTGGAAGCTTAGCAGCTCTCTCCTCCTGCTTCTCTCCGTTTCATTATTCCCCGTGTTTGCAAAAGAGGAGCCTCTCATGTTCTCAGCTCTGTCAGTGTTTCCAGAGCAGGCGGCCTCGCTGCTTTTGACCAAGTTTTGCTGCCACCTCCAAACAAGAAAATTCCCATTTTCCCCGAGCAGAGGCCTATTTGGATATGGCTCAAATGATTTCACCCTTTATCATGCCCCACCCTTCACTGGCTGGGGATCCCCAGAGCAGCTTGGGCTCAGGAGGCCGCTGCCCTCGCTGCTCTGCTCGGGGACAGGGCAGAACTCTGCTCCAGAGCCAAGTGTCACCCTCCCCTGGAGCACCCAGTGACCGTCCCATGGGATGGATGAAAATGTCCTGGGACCCTGCAGTGAGCAGTGCTCCTGTCCCAAGCCCTCTGCTCCTCTTGGAGCGCGGGACCTGCTCTAGGGCTGTGCCTATCCCACCCTCTCCAGGGGCTGTCCCTATCCCACCCTCTCCAAGGCACCTGCTCTAGGTCTGTCCCACCCTCTCTGGGGTGTCTCTATTCCCCCTCTCCAATGGCTGTCCCTATTCCACCCTCTCCAGGGGCTGTCCCCATTCCCACTCTCCAAGGCACCCACTTCAGGGCCTGTCCCTATTCCACCCTCTCTGGTGCTGTCCCTATTCCACCCTCTCCGAGGCTCCTGCTCCAGGGGCTGTCCCTATTCCCCCTCTCCAAAGCACCCACTCCAGGGGCTGTCCCTATTCCACTCTTTCCAAGGACCTCCTTTGGGTTCTGTCCCTATTCCACCCTGTCCAAAGCCCCTCTCCAGGGGCTGTCCCTTTCCCACCCTCTCCAATGCCCCTGTTCCCGGTGCTGTCCCTCTCCCACCCTCTCCAGGGGCTGTCCCTATTCCCCCTCTCCAAAGCACCCACTCCAGGGGCTGTCCCTATTCCACCCTCTCCAGGGGCTGTCCCTGTTCCCCCTCTCCAAGGCACCCACTCCGGAGTCTGCCCCTATTCCCCCTCTCCAAGGACCTGCTCCTGGTGCTGTCTCTATTCCCCCTCTCCAGGGACTGTCCCTGTTTCCCCTTTCCAAAGCACCTGCTCCTGATGGTGTCCCTATCCCACCCTCTCCAAGGACCCCCTCTGGGGCTGTCCCTATTCCCCTCCCCGAGGCCGAGGTAGCGTTCCCACTGCTGGGGTGATGCAGTCCGTGCCAGATGAGCGGCAGGGAGGGAGAGCTCCTCACTGGTATCACGACATTTATCGCGAGTGACATTTGGCACCGAGTCCCGCGGGGTTTCCTGGCGCGGGGTTTGCCTCACGCCCTGCATGTCTGACCCAGCGGGGGGATTTTATCAAAAAATTTTGCCATTGTTTTGCTTTCAGTGAGGTAAACTGACCTTGTTTTCTCCCCTCTCCAAACCCCCCGAAGGAAGCTGGCCAAGAAGCAGAAGGAGACTCAGACCAGCACGCAGAGGGAGATGGGGCCCGTGGCCACGTCCGACAAGACCTCCGCCAAGCTCAGTGCTGTGCACAACGAGGAAGCTTTTTCTTCCAGCTGCCAAGATGTTAATGGATTCAGTAAGTTGAACTTGCTTGCCGTGGATATGACCCCCTTGGAGAGCCCTGGGTTCCTAAAAGGACCTCTTCCTATGGGCACAGTGTGGAGGAGTTAGGGGTGGCAGTGACAGAGAGCGTTGCAAAACCTCTGTAGAAATCTGGAATATCTCTGACTCTGCCCTGGGTTTAACTGTCAGGTGGAGAGCATTTTTCTGAGTCCAGATCTGCTGAGAATAATTTATAAAGTCTGTTCTAATAACCGCATCAGGAAAAGGAGGCACGTGTTTATTTGTTGTTTAGAAACCTCTTTCCCTTTGTGAGTAGAAGAGTCACATCCCTTAGCTGACTTGCAGGATGAAATAACATTTTCTGTGTGAAATTGTTATGAAAGAAGGCCTGGGTTCAAATAACATTTTCTGTGTGAAATTGTTATGAAAGAAGGCCTGGGCTCCTGGCACTGGGATGGAAAGCCAGCATTTCTTCCTTTGTCTGTGTCCTCGGTTAATTCTTCACCTGAACCAGTAAAACTGATCTTAGTTAAATTTGTAAACCACTCCGACCTCTGTAGCCCAAAGAGTTTTGTGGGTGAAGCAGCACCAAGTCCTACTTGAGCCTCGCTAGATGCAGGTTGAGTGCATGGTGGATTGCATGGCGGATTTGTAAACCTTTTTCGTATTAAATAAATTCAAACTTAGACACGATGGGCGTGTCACTCCTTCTTTTGACACTCAGCCTGTTAGCCTGGGCAGGGAACAGCTCTGAAATTCAAGTGTGTACTCGAACTCTTGTCTTTATTAAGCATTTTTAGTGAAATGTTTTTTGCCCTGATTACTAAAATGGAAGTGCTCACGGTACAAAACGTGGTTTGTCATTGAAACCTCCCCTTGTCACCTCTTCCCTCAGAATCTGCATTTCTGAAAGTTTGGGGATTCTTTTTCCAACCAGAAAATCAGAAAAGAGACAAGCTTGAAATGTGACCTCATTTTTTTCCCCCACCCCTTGGTATTTTGACAGGCTAATTAAAACAGTTGAGTCATTTCCTTGAAATGGCAGCTATGGAAAATATGATGTATCGAATTTTGTAAAGAAACATCACTCCAGGTTTTCAAATTTTGTTAATCAGTTAGACCTTTACTTGTCTGACATCTCTGCAGATTTTATCACTGCCTCCCCCCAGAACCTGAGTCAGTCATGGGCAGATTCTTTTATTTTTTTTTTTTTCCCTCTTTATATCCCTGAGAAAAAATGATTAATAAACCTTCACGATTTCTCCAAATTTTTTACTGCCAAGTCCAGGATGCTGAGGTGTTGGAGGTAAGTTCTGTGCAGCAGTGTGCACCTGCTGATACAGGAATTTTATGGGTAAATGAATTTCTTTAAAAAAAAACAAACTAAATAAATTTCCTTAATAGCATTTAATACTTGAGGGTTCTATATGGGCCTACTTTGGAATAAGATAATAGGATTATTTCTAAAAAACTAAGAGTTTTACAGGGTTTATCCACCAGAGCTGCTGAAGCAGCAGTCAGATTCTTTTTTAAATTGGTTTTTTTTTTGGCCTGCCAGCAGTAAATAGAATTTGCAGCATCCCATGGTGGGCAGTCACCCTGTCCATCCCACCCCTCCGATGGGACAGGAAAATGCCCCTCTCCTTTTGGGAGAAGAATCCACAAGAAAAGCAAAAAGTTTCAGTCCCAGGGTCACCCTGGCAGCTCACAAAAGCAGTCAAACAAAACCAAAAATCCTAAATAGGATCCCTCCGTTATGGAATTCTTGTAGACAACTTTTCCTGCACAATGCACTGTCCTCGCAGGGCTTGTGGCCTTGCCTCCACTTCTTACTTTTTGTCACGATAATCCTGATGATTTTCAGACAGAAGGAATTCAGTCAGTCCCTACAGAAGCTTTTCTTTCCCCCTGCTCTCCCCAGTTGGCCACTGGTCACCTCGTGGCTGAGTCCTGTCCACCCTCCTGCTGTTCCTTACCCACCTCCCTGCCCTCTCACCACACAGAACTATTTTTAAAAATTATTTTGATTTAAAAATCCCACTCTTGGGTGCTGCCTGACGCTCTGCACCACGAGGGAGATAAAAAACGAGCAGCTGCCCTCCTGCTTCTCAGCCTCTCGTTTTCTGTCGAGGCCTCAGGACCTCAGGCCTTGCTGAAAAGTGGAGGAGAATTGGGATTTTCTCTTCTCCTGGCTTGAAGCAAAGCCCCTCATCCCTCTTTTTTTCTGCAGTGTTAGTTGTTGCCCTGGCAGGATTCTCACTGAGCCATCCAGGTGTTGAACTGGAAGAGATTTTTTGGACTTGGCCTCTGTCTGTGAGTCAGAGAAGGTGTTTGCTGACACAGATTGCTCCACGGCGGTTCCAGCTTGTCTGTTTTTACTCAGGGATTCCGAACAACCACAGCTGTTCATTTTCTCAAATATCTTGTTTTTTAAAAGATAAAATAACATCTCCTAACTCCAGCAAAGGCAGGTGGTGGCCCTGGCAGTGGCTGAGCAGTTCCCAGGTGTGCAGGAGCGGTGGGAAGCAGCAGAGTCAGGGGTAGATATTGGCTTAGAGAGGGGTTACCATGAAAGGAGATGGGAAATGAGACACAAAGTGGCTCTAATTTTGTCTGCAGTGACCAGAAAAGGGTGCAGGGGGTGGCACCACGCAGGGATCGTGGGCACAGTGGGAGAAGCAGCCGTGGAGCAGCTCGGCAGCGCTGCCCTGACCTTGTGCTCTGCCCTCCTGGCTCTGCAGCCTCGTCCAGGAGAATTCCCCGTCCCAGCAGAGCCACCCTGAGCTCCCTGCGGGGATTCTGCCAGTGATGCCTTGGAGAGGCTCCCTGGAGCAGAGGCCAGACAGAATTCAGAGAATAAAATGGGGATTTATTGCAGGGCCTTCAATAGGGACACCTCGGGCACTCAGAGCCTCTCCGGGAGAGGCCACAGCCAAGATGGAGCCCGGGGCACCAGTTTGCTCCACTTGGATCAGTTTGGATCCATTCCCAGATCAGGGTTCATTCTCCAATTCCAATTGCAGGGGATGATGGAATTGAGCCCAAGTCTGTCCCCCCTTTTAGAGGCTCCGTTTCCATCTTTGGGGGCCTGGGCCAACGAGGTGTCCTTGAGTGCAGCCTGGAGAGGATTTGTTGTGTCTGAGCAGGATGGGAGAACAGGAGCTCCCAGCCCGTGGGGAGTGGGAGAGTTCCACACTAAAGCAGGGCAGGGGCTGGGAAATAGAAAAGCTGAATTTTAAGGCATCAGCAGGAGCTGTTGGATTCTGAGGTTTTAACCCCTGAAAATGCAGCCAGTTTTGCTGGACACTGATTAATTGAGGTTTTGCCCTTGTGACACCTCAGTTTGGGGGGACACATCTCTCCAGGCACCTTTGAGGTGGGGCACTGACACAGATGAAGGAGTGGGTTTAATTCTTCAGGCAAAGAGCATTTTGGAAGTGGAGAAACTGATTTTAGAGTAGTAACCACTGCAAGATACCAAGTTTTTACTCATCAGAACAAGAAAATGAGAGGGAGGTGTAGGCAAGAGGCACTCAGAGTTTAAAGGATCCATTTGTACCGAGAAACATCAAAATTCACACCTTCCCATAACCCTCTGTGGTTTTGCGATCAGTGAGATACAAAGCTCTTAAAAAAAATATAGGAAAATGTAGTTTTTCTTCCTATCCCACAGAGAATTTTCACTCATAATTAAGTCACCTGCTAAATGCTGTCTAAGGACTTGCAGGGTCATGGACATGAGATGTTTTTTACTAAAAAAATTCTTAAAATAATTTCAAAATTAAAGACAAGCCCACATTTTATCAAAGGCATAAAAGGAAAATATACTGGATTCCCTTTTCCTGGCTTTCATGGGATTTTTGTGGGGTTTTCTAGTTTGGGAAATGTTATAAAAATTCAAGAAGAATTTTCAGGATAGGAAGGAGCCTTCGCCACTCTGCATGACTGGAGGGATCTGGGTGGCCTCACGTGCCACTCCAGGGAGCACAAAGAGAATTTTTAATGAAGTTTTAATCTCTGCCCTGATGCGAAATCCTCCCTGGACATGTTTCCTTTGATTACAGACCCGAGAAATGCAGTTAGGAAGCAGCCCTGTGTAGACATCTCATTATGCAAGCCCCTACCTGGCTGATTTCGGGAAAAACTTCTCCAAAGTTTTAAAAAACTTGTGTTTGGTGTTTGTGGAGTTTTGTTTTGGTTTTGTTTTTTGTTTTTCTTTCGGTTTTTGGTTTGGTTTTTCATTTGTTTCAGTTTCATTTTCTGTGTTGGTTTCTTTTTATGGTTTCGTTTTTCATTTGTTTCAGTTTCATTTTTTGGTTTGGTTTCGTTTTTTGCTTTGGTTTTTGCTTTGTTTTGGTTTCATTTTTTGTTTTTATTTCGGTTTTTCGTTTCATTTTTTTGTTTTTATTTTGGTTTTTCTTTGTTTTGTTTTGGGGTTGGGTTTTTGCTCGGTTTTATTTGGGTTTTTCCCCCTCCTTTTCAATCTGAATCTCGAAGTCACCTCCCTGTGTCACACACACAGCTCAGTTGGTGACATTTTTAATCAAACTCACTCATGTGAGGAGTTTATCTGCAGTAATTCACCCTCAGACCTTCTGCAAAGGCCCTATGGCCCTGTGAGTTCTTTTCTATTCCCAAATTCCAGCAGAATTTGAGTCCTGCTCCAAGCCCTGATGTTCCCTTGCCCTGTGGCACCGGGCAAACCAATTTCTCTGTTTAAATTTTATTTTCTGCAAACGAGGCCACATCCCAAGGATGGGGAGAGAAGGGTCTGACTGAGGCTGGCAAACAGCAGGAAAGCGTGAGAGGCCCCAAAGCAGAGGAACTTTAGGGCTCCAGCAGACCAGACTGAGGAATTTGATTATTTTAATGTATTTCCAATCGTGTAAATCCAAAATTATTCTGGGGGAATGCAGAACGAGGGCGAGTTCATGAAGCAGATGATCACAAACTACTCAGGAGGTCACTCTGACTTCATGAAACTCCCCAAACCAGAGACTTCTTTGGGTTTCCCCACAGAATAACTTGGAATTTCTAAGCGGTGTTCGCTCCGTAGATACGAAAAAATTGCTTCTGCGAAGACTTTGCTGCACCCGGAGTTTTATCAGCTCCCGTCGGGCTGCGGAATAGTTTTTCCTCCCTTATCTGTTGTCATCTCTGTGATGTTCTGAGATTTGTGTGAGCTTGTTTCCCAACGTGCTGAGGAGGAGATAAATAAATGCCTGGGACTCCGCGAGTGAATGCGGGGCGATAACGAAAGAATACGCCTTCCAAAAATGATGGATTGCCAGGAGAATGTGCACGGGTGCTGTTGTAGGGGTAAATCAGCCTCATAAATTTCCTATCGCGACAAGAATCCGCCACGGAGATGTTGGGCCCTTCCTCCTTTCAAAAAAAAAATTGGATTAATATGGAAATATTCATCCCAAAAAATTGGATTAACAGGGAAATATTAATCCAAATATATTGGATTAATATGGAAATATTCATCCCAAAAAATTGGATTAATAGGGAAATATTAATCCAAAAATATTGGATTAATATGGAAATATTCATCCCAAAAAATTGGATTAATAGGGAAATATTAATCCAAAAATATTGGATTAATATGGAAATATTCATCCCAAAAACTTGGATTAACAGGGAAATAATAATCCAAAATAATAATAAAATAATACTAATACTAATACTAATACTAATACTAATACTAATACTAATAATAATAATAATAATAGTAATAATAATAATACCGCCGTGTTGATATTTCCATAATAATCAAATGAATATTAATATTAATATGGAAATTTGGGGGTTCTTGTCCAGGGAAAGCTGATGCTGTAGTGGGAGAAGGTGAGGATGTTTGTCCTGCTGAAAGAACCCAGCTCACAGGGGAAAGGATTTTAGGATTTTCTCGGAACAGTTCTGGGTTGAAGAACAAGTCCCCTGTAACCCTGTAATGTTTTAACCAAAAAATCGCTGCCCCACCTGTGTATTTTGTGTTTGAGCAGGTTTATTTTACTGTCAACACCGATTCTCTGTAGTTTGCATTTTGGGGGTGATTTCTGAGGAATTTTCTTGTCGAGATAAAACCCTAAATTTGCTCCTTTGGTTAAAAAAAAAGAACATTTCGAACACAGACGTAGCTCTGTGTGTATCCTGTTTAGGAACACATTGATTTACAGTAACCATAATCCGAGATTTGGGGTCTGGAGTGCTGATATTAAAGAAAATCCATCACGATGACACCGTAATAAATGTAATATGCATGTTGAAATGAAAAATATAATTCATTTTGATAAGCCTTATAGATATCCCATATTACTGTGTTCTTTGAGGAGCATTCTCCCTGTTCTCTTTCTCTCTCTTAATAAATGTCTAAAGTCTTTTCCTTATGTCTTTCCTACCTAGCATCACCCTCTCCTTGTTCATTTTCTGTCCAAAGCAAAACCCTTCAGAGCAAATCTATGTTGAATTCCTACTACTCAGGTACTAGTGCCAGACTTTTCTTTCATTCCTAAATTTCCTGTGCTTTTGTTCGTTCCCCCAAAATGACCTGTTAGGCCCGGGTGGGAGACGCAGCTAACCTTGTTTTCCGTTTTCTGTAAATTTTCTTTTCTCCGTGGATTCCCATCGATCCGCGTCGTGTGGCTGAACGGAATTCCGCCCCAAAGTCTCCTCAGACACCGTCCCGTCGACCACGCTGTTAGGTAAGAGCACAGCTGTCGGGTTACTGGGCTGAACTGGGGAGCAAACACCTTCCCTGTGTCCCAAAAATAACCTGGAGAGAGCACTCTGAAGTGCCAAAATCAGAATTAATTTTGTGGTTACATACGAATCAGGAAACTTTTTTTTTGCTTATTGTCCCGGTTCGAGACAAATTTGGGAGGAAACTCCCCAAAGGGTCTCCTCTAAAAGGCAGAATTTCAGCCTCTCCCCCAGCCAAGGTTCCAAAGGAATCTTCTTGGAGGAAAGTGGAAAAAGCTGTTTATTGAACAAGCAAGGTGCACGCAGGCACAAGGGAAAAAATGAATAATGTTGGATAATGAACCTTCTGTGCTGTGGGGAAAGATGGGGGATTTTAGAGTCTCTCCTTTCTCTGGTTCAGCTCCTCCCGAGGGTTTGGCCCGGCTGGGCTGGGGGTCCGGCAGCTCCTGGCGAGGGTCCCGTCACTGTCTCCCCCAGAGATGGGCTGATTGTCCAGATGGGAACAAAACCCAAGTCCAACAGTTCAAAAAGAGGGGGGGAAACCCCAAAAAACTGCAATCCCAGCCAGAAGGGAAAAAACCCCTCTGTCCTAACTCACAGACTACTGGGGAAAGAAAAAAAAGGAAAAAACTCCAAAACCTTGCGCTTTATCTCAAAGAGATAAAACCAAACCGTGCCAGACTTTCCCTGGCTACTTCTCTGTGCCAGCTCAAGGTTCCAGGAGCCATTCCTGGGCATGAGCAGCCGATGGGGAAATCCAGAGCAGAAAATCACCCCAGGACACTTATGTTTTGTTATTGCTATTAATTGATTCAATTTTTTTTACTAGAGGAAAGAAAAATTCAAAAATTAAGGTTTAGCCATTTTTTCAAGTGTTTGTTGTTTGTTTCTGTGACTGAGATTTGGGTTTCTGGGCCACTTTCCCACCCGCTGCCTTGCCTCAGGCTTGGCTCTGACTCTTGCAGGAGGCTGTGCCTGTGCAGCTGACACAGAACCACAGAAAGCTTTAGGTTGGAGGGGATCATTAAAGGATCTCTAATTTCCTAATTTCTAATCCATTCCCCTGCCATGGGGCATTTCCTAAAACCCAGATTGCTCAGAGCCCTGTCCAACCAGGCCTGGAAAGTTTCCAGGCAAGGGGCATCTTCCACCCCATTGTGCCAACACTTCACCACCCTTTTTATAAAAGTTTCTTCTCTGTATTTAGTCTGAATTACCCTTTTTTGATGTAAAAAACAGAACAAACATTGGGGCTGCAGCCCTTGGGAGGCCGGGCCTGAGCTGGGTTGCTCCGACATTTCTTCCTGCCTGCACAACTGGCAAACTCTTCTTCCATCTTTCCTGGCTTGGAGTTTCCTGTGCTTGTTTGAAGTTTCCAGCAGTTTTTCAGCTGTAAATGAATTGCTCTGAAAGATCCAGCAGCCTCTTTTCACTGAGGGGGCAAAGAGAGATTTGCCTTGGGGAGGGCCTCACATCCCCAGAGCTGCACTGTCACTCCTGGGCCAGATAATCCCAAATCATTGCTGATGCCTTAAAATTCAGCT
>VYZT01036571.1:0-34349 GCA_013400735.1 Pomatostomus ruficeps
GGGGTGGCACTGGGTGGGCTTAATGTCTCTTCCATCCCCAACCATTCCATGGATCTTTGATCCATTGGCAGCATCTGGGGCAGGATGTAACACAGAGCAGTTCTGCTTTGCTGTTCTGGGACAATTTCTTTAGGTTTTGTTGGTCCAGTTTTGGGTCACTTCCTCAGGGCTTCCTTGACTCCCAGACAACCTTCACTCCCAGGTGGGTTTGTGGTTAAGGGGAGCAGCAGTGGCAGAGCTTCACAGCTGAGTTCTGTCCATCTGTTCAGGCATTTCCTTTTGCTCAGTGGAACAAGAAACCGTCCTTGGGAGCTCATATATTCTGGAAAGTGTTAAGTACCTACCTCAGAGCAAAAAGAAATTGCAATGTACCATGAATAACGTGCAGCAAAGCATCATTTTCCACGAAATGGATTCCAAGTCCTGCCAAAGCAGCTTCACGAGGGTTTATTACATGTGTATCTTAATTGTAAAAGTAATTAATTTATTCTTGCGTTGCATTGGTGATGTGTGCGCAGACAGAAACGCAGGAGGACTGTAACCATCCCTGGAATTACTCTGGGAGCTGAATTGATGCTTTAGCTGAGAGAGAGCCTGTGTTTGTTGCTGTCTGAGCAGCCCACGAACAGAATTCCCTGAGCAGCTTTCCCGGTGAGGGGTGTGGCGTGACTGACTCCTCTCCTCCCCTCTCTGCAGGGCGAGAAGGTGGAGGGGCTGCAGGCGCAGGCTCTGTACCCCTGGAGGGCCAAGAAGGACAACCACCTGAACTTCAACAAGAGCGACGTGATCACCGTGCTGGAGCAGCAGGACATGTGGTGGTTCGGGGAGGTGCAGGGCCACAAGGGCTGGTTCCCCAAGTCCTACGTCAAGCTCATTTCAGGCCCCATCAGGAAATCAACGAGGTATTTTTATTTTGTTTGTTTTCTCTGCCCTGTTCTGTGCTGGGATAGGAAATAGCAAAAGCTGCACGCTTGAGTTTTAAAGTTCTGCTCTTTAAAAAAGCCCTTTTTTTTTAAATCTGGAAGATTTTGACTCCCAACCCTGAAAATCTGTGTCAGCAGTAAGAAACCTGACCTCAGTTCTCCTTGGGTGTTGCCTCACCAACAAAAGATTAATTAACCTTAATTTTACGTGGCTTGCAACTGCAGATGAGTGTATTGGACTTTATAAAGTACAGCTGTGTCAGTCAGAGCTGCTCTCTGCCCCAAATTAAAAGGTATTCCTCAAATCTAAAGCACTTCTCATTATTCTTGGAGGATCAAACCTTTAAAATCTCATTTTGTGTAAATGTGAAGGCAACATTAACATTAAGAATACAAATGAGAATGATTTTAGATAATTCTTTTTCCTGAGGAAGAAGAGGAGATGCAAAAAATTCTGTATTTAAGGCAGTTGCTTAAAAGTGACTGTGACAGGCCAGTGGATTCAAAGCTTTATTTTGCACATGTGTCTCTTCTTTTAAAACAGGGAGTTGCTTGTGGGTGCGTGTGCGTTTTTGAGTTTGAAATATAATCATAATTTTTCTGAAGAGGTTGAATTTCTGAAATAACCGTTCTTTTCTTCTAAAGCATGGATTCTGGTTCCTCAGAAAGCCCTGCTAGTCTGAAAAGAGTAGCATCCCCAGCAGCCAAGGCAGCGATGTCAGGGGAAGGTGAGTCCTGGGTGCCACTGGGGGCCTCTCTCGGGCATTAAACACAAGAATTCTGCTTTTTGCCAAAACCGACAGCCAGACCGTGCTGTTCAAGTGGGGTTAAAATCCAAGTGCAGACCAGTTTGCATCAGGAATAATTCAGAATTATGATTGGAGTAACAATTCGTGTGTGTTGTGTGTATGGAAGGAATAACTTCACATAGCACAAAAGATGTGGAAATACCTTTTGTAGTTTGTACTTTTTCCAATATTCCTATTTTTTTGCCATTATTTTGGTAACGTTTTCTGATCCAGAATGGGTTTTTGCAGAGGGCCCCATAAGCACAGGTGTCCATGATATCAGGAGCTGGGAAATGTCTCAATTTCCTCCAAAGCTCATTCCCAGCGTTCCATGAAAGCTCTCAGTGAAGGCAGTGACAGTCAGAATATTGGGATCCTCATGCTCAGCTCCATTTTAAAGGGGAAGCCTTTAATTACCAGAATTATCCGATAATTTCAGGCCTCTGGAGGGTTTTAAAGAGGGAATTCCTGCCCGTTGCCACCCTTCAGCTGGGGGGGAACATCCCCACCTCAGCAGCCTTAACTCTTAACCCCCTGCAGTGCAGAGTCAGCTGCAGGTTCATTAAACCACAGGCAGAGGAAATTAATTAATCCAAGTGTAGGTTACAGGTGAATATTCGTGTATCACCCCTGCAGCACAGCTGGAGCTCAGAACTGCAGTTCCAGGGGCAGTTTCAGGTACATTCACATTAATTTGGGCATGAGCACCACAGGATACAATTAATTTGGGCATGAGGGAAAGGGAGATGAAATCAATGATTTCACACTGCTCCTGCTCAGTAAATATTCCACCGAATCCCAGTGGGGTTTGGGACCTTAAAGATCGCCTTGTTCTGGTTTTCCTCGTCTTTGAGGAGGGCTTGTGGACATGCAGAGTCTTGTCCCAGGTGGGGTATCTCAGGTTTTATGTTTGTATTAAAAAAGAACACAACTTTTGTTCAAACACCTCAAAAAAGCTGTGGTTTTGAGAAACAATAACGCAGGGATTGAACATCTTCTGTTGAGAGGATTGAAGCCAAGCTCAAGTGCAGAAGGTGATTTTTAAGGTGTGTAGACTTTGCATCCCAAACGCTGAAAATTCCACTCATCAGCACAAACAAACCACTGGGAAGCGTTTAATATTGAAATGAATGATTTATGTACATTTTAATTATAATAGCAAATGATATACAACCCCTCCTGAGGCAGCCTTTTGACAGATCCTATTCAGTTCTGATAGACAGCATTTCATTCATGAAATATTGATGTTCTATGAGTAATAAATAATAAATTTGGCTCCTGCCCGGCCCCTGAGAGGAGCGAGGTTCGCTCCCGGGGGTTTCTCCGGAGTTTCCATGTGCTGTGTTTCCCTTTTCCAGAGTACATTGCCATGTACACCTACGAGAGCTCGGAGCAGGGAGACCTCACTTTCCAACAAGGTGACCTGATCCTGGTGACAAAGAAAGATGGTGACTGGTGGACGGGAACGCTGGGTGATAAATCAGGAGTTTTCCCATCTAATTATGTGAGACTCAAAGATTCTGAGGTAGAGAAATGTTTTCTTCGGGGTTGTAGTGGTAGCTGCAAGGCAGGAAGGGAAATGAAATTACGCTGCAGTTGTGCTGCCTGAGACTGGAGAGGAAAATCAATGCCAGTAACAACAGTAATTGCTGCATTTTGCAATTAATGTCATAAATAACTCTGGGGATCACACATTAAAACAATGCCTACGTTAATAGTGCACTTGGCACTGTTGCAGGCACTGATCAGAACAGCCACGATTATTTTGTTCCCCTGGTAAGTTTTTAGTGCCTGAGCTGTACCTTACTGCCGTTATTTAAAAAAACCCCAAATCTAGACAGTAATATCTCAGTCTATTCTATTTTTTCCCCTATCATTTCTTGCAGTCAAGGAGAACGAATTTTGCACCAAAACTTCGCTAACTACTGTATTTATTTGTCAGTTTTTGACTGAATAATAGAGGTTCTGTTTAATCTCTGTTTAACTTGAAATAATTCCAGAGAACACTTTTTTTTTTTTGCTTTTTTTTGGTGGCATTCTAAAGAGAGCTGTTTTCTCATTTATATGGTTTGAAAGGATAATTTATAATTTATCTACCAGTAGGAATTAGTGTAGAGTCAAAGTTGGGTACATGATTGATGAGAAGGATTCTGGTTTATATCTCTGGAATAATGAGGGATGATCTTTGAGCAGCAAGGGCAGAGTNATCAAAGTTGGCTACATGACTGATGAGGATTCTGGTTTATATCTCTGGAATAATGGAGGGTGATCTTTGAGCAGCAAGGGCAGAGTTTCTGGAAATGTCTCAAAATCCCGATGGTTTCTACAGCAGAAGAATTTCTTTAATTCGTTCTTCTGTCCCAGGCTGTGCCCATTCACCTCAGGGTGCTGAAATAAACCATTCCCTGTTCCTTCAAGCTTATTGAAAAAGGGTGAAAGTCTTTGTTCTTCAAAGGAACAGTGACACCGCGGTCCATTCTGGGGTTTTCCTCGGGGTCAGGTGCATGGATACCGGGTTTTATTCTGGACACTGGGGAGAATTCCCTCTGTGGGGATGGAGCTCGTGGGGCCTTGGAAACACAACAATTTCAACGCCTCTGGTTGTAAAACTTTGCATTAAGGTTCAGAAAATAATCCCTGAACAGATCAGGGCAGGATTTGAAGGGTCCTGCTGTACAGCACAATTGGCAACTCCTTGCTGGGGTTTATTGAATTGACCAAGCGAGTTCTGCTCTGCTGGCTCGGGAGACTCCATCCCTTGGCACAGAATCCCCTCAGGGAGAGTCCCAGGTGTGCAGGGGGTAGAACAGGGCCTGTCCTCGCTGCCGTGGTTTCTCTCAGCAGCAGGAATAGGAAATGTTTCTCCATCTCTCAAGTGAGCCAGAAATTGGGACCATCCTAAGCTCATTATTTATGAATTCAGTTATCTAGTGAAGTACTGTAGGACTTCTCCACGTGTTTCTTCTGCTTTTTCACCGAGGATTCAGAGAATCCTCAACACAATTCAGACTCAGTCTGGTCACGGTGGTTTTGGAGTTTCTATTTTAAAATTCTCTCTCACTCTGAGGACAGGGTCCCAGGCTGTTTGGTCTGTCCATGTGCTCTAACCCAGCAGCACGGACGCTCACCGAGGGGTGTTGGGGAGGAGGGTGTTCCCTGAAGGTCCAGGCACTCGTTCCTCTGCCAGGAACACTTCCCAGAGCAGCAGGAATCCCTGGAATCACCCTGCCAGTCCTCTGGTCCCCCCCATCTCCTCCCCATTCCTTGGGGCTGTCCTGGGACACTGCTCTGGGGAGGAAAAGTGGGAACTGGGAAGAAACAGGAATGCAGGGAGGAGAGGAAGATCTGCTGCTCTTGTGGGGTGGAAGTGCAATAATCTCTGACAGGGACAGGAGAGGAGCACTGAGACACCAAGGCAAGTTGAAATGGATCTAATAATTGTTTTAGAAGTGCACTCAAACCCAGCACAGGGGTTGGATGGCCCTTTTCTCTCAGCCAGAGCTGTTCTTTAGTTGCTCCTCAGTTCAGTTTCTGCCAGAATCCCCAGGTTCCCAAAGCCTCAGTTGAGAGGGAGGATGTGGAGGAGGGAACTGTTCTCTCCCCCAGAGGAGTGAGGATTCTGTGGAAATCTTCAGCTCATTTGATGTTGACTCCAAGTTCTGAAGGTGAAGAAGGTGAAGTTGAGGGAGGTGGAAGTGTTGAAGGCCAGAGGACATTTGTGGTTCCCCAGCATTCCTGGCCACAGCACAGTTTAGATTTAAGTTGCTGTTACCCACCTCAGACATCTTCCTACAGGACATAAACCTGTCCCTGGCCTGGGAGGAAGCTGCAGGAATTATTTAGGGGGCAGGAACAGGACGGATCTCAGGTTTTGCTGGATTTCTTGTGGCTGTTCAAAGGCTGTGCTTGCCAATCCCTGGGCCTGGACTCTGCTGTCCATCCCTGTCTCACCCTGTCAGGGTGCAGGGAGTTCCTCAGGAGTATTTGCAATCCAGCTCTTTGGAGGGATGAAAACTTATTGTTGTTTCAGCTCACCTTGACAGAATTCCCGTTCTGTAGATACATGGGTTTGCAATTCCAGTGGGACATACTTTGGAATTACATTGGTGTTTGCAGCCCATGAAAGGGAATCAAAGCTCAGGAAAAGAAATTTGCACTTCTGCACTGACAAACCATCCCCTTCACGCTTGGTGTTTATTCCCAGACATTTATTGCCATCTAAAATATTAAGGATTTCTGTAAGGACAGAATTTCCTGTGATTTTACTCCCGTGCTTGTTGAGTGTGTTGAGTGAAGCTTTGTAAATCATTTTCATGTGCTGGAGAGAGAAACCTGAGTGCTAAACGTGCATCTTGTTCTCCCTTTCAAGGCTCCAGGAGCAGCTGGGAAAACGGGAAGCTTAGGGAAGAAACCTGGTGAGTCAAACATTGTGCCAGCACCTTCTCTCTGTTCTTGACTGTTTCATTCAATGGCAACGAAACCTTTTCCATGAAAATAAAGTCTGTTTGCACTTGCTCATCTTGGAGTAGCTTGCACTGATGAAAACTGTTATAAAATAACTGGAACAAATGCAGTTAATAAATAATGCAACTGTAATAAAAGAATTCATCCTCTCTAATCATTCTAGCATGTCAGTCACTAAATAGCGTGTGGCTAGAGAATAAAAGTCTGCTTGCTCAAAAAGAAAATGTAAACTTCCTGGAGGGTTGCTCAGCAGAGCCATTCCCTGGGTCCTGTCCCTCTGTCCCTTGTCCCCAGTCCCTCTCCAGCACTCCTGGAGCCCCTTTAGGCCTGGAAGGGCCTCTCAGGTCTCCTCTCAGTAATTCAATACTTACAAAAATACTTTATATTCTCTCTTCAGTACTTCTCTCTAATTCAATACTTATAAAACCAAAATTTAAAATCCCTGCATGGAATGAAGAATGGAACCCATTTCTGGGTTGGTTGATTTTGACCCTTGTTTTTTCTGAATGCTTTTCTCTTAACTTTCTGCTTCTCTGTGACCTGCAAGAGCTGAATGTCAGCCTGGAGATTTGTGTTGTAACTCCTTAACTCACAGTCCCCAGGGAAGCTCCTTTGTGCTGCTGGGTGGGGGAAGAGAGGGTGTCTGATACCCAAAGCTTCGTAAACCACGTTTCGGAGTCAAAAATGAGACATTTCTTCTTCTGAGAGAGATACAAAGTGTGAGATTTCTGCTCCTCCATTGGGATCTACTGAATTTTGTAACTGCTCTGGTAGCAAGGGAGGTTTTCCTGATTTTCACAAATTCCCACCATTAATTTGTTTGTTTATTTTGTCTCCTCGGTGGCTCTGCTGTGGAGGGATTAATGGGATTCTGTGGAAATCCTACAAATGCAGGGAGGCTGCAGCCTTCCCAGCAGCAGAGCTATGTTCCCTGCCCACCAATCCCTGGCTTTGCCCTCACCCAGCACTGCCTCTGCTGCTGCTTTTCTCTGCTTAAACCTTCTACTCTCCTGCCAGCCCCTACTGCATCCGAGAAATTCCTTCTTCTGCCTTCTGCTCTCACAGCCAAGAAACCTGGAGAGGGACTGGGGACTGGGGATGGAGGGACAGGACCCAGGAATGGCTTCCCAGTGCCAGAGGGCAGCGGTGGATGGGATCTTGGGCAGGAATTGTTCCCTGGGAGGGTGGGCAGGCCCTGGCACAGAATTGCCAGAGCAGCTGTGGCTGCCCCTGGATCCCTGGCAGTGCCCAAGGCCAGGCTGGACATTGGGGCTGGGAGCACCTGGGACAGTGGGAGGTGTCCCTGCCATGCCAGGGGTGGCCCTGGATGGGCTTTGAGGTCCCTCCCAACCCAGGCCATTCCATGATCCCATGAATTCGTTGCTGATCCCAGATCCAGGTTTGAAGCCCCTTTATAACCCAGCTCCAGGCCTTTCCCTCACCTGCCTGGCTCTCCTGTCCCAGCGTCTCCCCACTGCTGGATCCCCAGGGAGGTTCTGCCCTGGCAGATTCCGGGGTCATTTGCAGTGCCCTGGGATTGCTCCTCTTCCCTCTGTTCCTCACTCTCCTCTTGCTGCTCATTTCTATCTCAGCTGCTTCTCTGAAAATCTTTAATTTTCTTAATGGTCCTTTCCTTCTAAATTTCCCGTCAATCATTTCATCATTTCCATGTCGGGCTTCAGCTCTCTCTGTCTCTACCCTGCCCCAAACCCTCTGTTCCCAACCTTCCAGGGTTCACGGCTCTCTCTGCCTCCAGCTGCCTTTGGAATGAATGTTTAAGGGATGAGTTACTGTCCTGGGATCCCACGGGGGAGGTTCAGCAGCACCAACCCCGCTCTGTGTGTGCCAAACATGCTCTCCTCACCCTGCACGTGGTCTGGTGACACCAGAATTCCTGCAGCTCCAGCTGGATCCAGTCATGGGTTCACCCTGTGGGGACCAGAATCATTCCCTGCCTTCCCACAGTCACTGTGCAGCAGAGTGAACCCAGCACCTGCTTTGGGAGATTCCCTGGAACTGTGAGCTCCCGGAGCCTCTGTGCCCCTCGGGCTGGAGGGGACCAAACAAAGCACCTGTCCTGTGCGAGCCTCCATGGAACTGGGATTTCCAGAGAAATCCTCTCTGCTGCATTTTGGAAACGTTCCGTTTCGGGTCAGGTGGAGAAAAATGTTCTGCCAGCCTTAATTTGCACCTCTTGCTGCAGCTTCAATATTTTATCACTGATGTGTCTGCTCTTCTTAGGGAGCTCAGTGCAAAGAGGTTTTTATTGGGAAACACTGAATTTTAAGAGTTCCAATCATTATTATTATTATTAATAATAATAATCTCTATTTCAAACATTTTTTTGATCTCCTACCACAGAGCTACTGCACCTCTGGTTTATTACTCATTCCTGTAGTGCTCTGAACCTCTCATTTATTTTACAGTTGCCACAAGGTATTCGTGGAAATACAGAAATCCATAACAATTTTACGGACAGAAATAACACAGTGTTATAGCGGAATTAATGATGGATAAAAAATGTTCAGGTTTTTTCAAATTAACCTTTTTTTTTTCCCTCCTCTGCTTCAACAGAAATTGCCCAAGTTATTGCCTCTTACACAGCAACGGGCCCAGAGCAGCTGACTCTTGCTCCTGGCCAGCTGATTCTCATCAGAAAGAAGAATCCAGGTGGTTGGTGGGAAGGAGAGCTCCAAGTTAGTTCCTTTTTTTTTTTCCCTACTAAAATTCCATATTAAAGAACCTGTTAATTTTCAGTAGTTCAGAATGCTGAATGTGTGGGTGATAAATAAATTTGACGAGGTTCAGCATTCCAGCAGTTCCCAGTAAAGCATTTCCAAGGACACACAAACCCCTGGCCCTGCCTGGGGCTGGGAGGGGAATCCCAGGGTGGGAGAGCGGCCGGAGCCCTTGGGAAGGAGGGAGCTCAGGTGCCGTTTGGGGCTTTGGAATCCTCCAGAATTCAGATTTTTTTAAGAGCAGAGCTTGGCAGTTTGGTGCCACTGAACGAGTTCTGTTGGGTTTGGGGTTTTTAGCAGGAAATACAGGATGGGAAAACGCCGTTGGTTTATTGGGGCAGTGCAGATGCTCAGTCTAATTCAGGTATTTTTCCCACTTTGTACCTGCCCTTTCTGCCTTCCCTTCTTTTTATCTTTTATGGAGAAATCCTCTTCCAGGATTCCTTCGGGTTTTGCTCTCCCTAACCTTGATGCTGTTGGTAACTTTGAGCTTTAAAGAGTTTCCATTAAATATTTTTTAAGACAGGAAAGAAACTTCTCTGGGTAAGAGCTGCCATAGTTACCACTGAGCAGCTGATGTGAGACTCTGAAATAATTAAATTTTGATTGTGTTAAAATACTCACATGTAACTTTAGAAGCTTTAATGTCTTACCTGTGGTTTTGCAGTTGGGTTTTCCTTCGTTAGCAATCCCCTCCTTTTATTCTCCTGTTCCACACTCATGGTCAGAGTGAAGGGAAATGTTTTAAACATTACATTGCTGGTTTAATGCAGCATTCAAAAATATCTTAAATGATCTAAATACACCTTGGATCAAATGTTTTTGTTTTTAGTAAAGCTTTAGACAGGGAAGAAAGCAGTTAAAGAATAGTAAATCCATTAGATGACCTTTTTTTCACCGAAGTTAACATTAATCTGTTTTTAAAAGGCAAAATTCTGCCTTGCCCAAAATGCCAACCTTATTCTAACACAAAAAGGGAATAAACAGCTAAAATCATTCTTGATACAGATTTAGAAGCTGGGATTCAAAGTTTTGGAAGAACCTTTCCTACAGTGAGGGGTTTTTATGGGTTCGATTTGCAATGGACATTGGGTTTGGGGAAATGACAGGATGAGGTTCCCTGCTTTGGCAACACAAGGGATTGAAAAGCTTGGGTTTTTCTGTAAAAGAAAGAAAGGTAATTTGGATTCTCAGTCTCAGTTTGAACCGTCACAATCTGGGGATCTATTTAAATGTAATCCTTCACATCGCAAACAAGCATTTAATTAGAAATACGAATAGGATTATATGTTAATATTATAATATTCAACTAGTGCCCCCAAACAGCAGATTTTTTCCTCATAGAACCATTTTCCTGCTCTGAGCTAGCCTAAGTTGCAGTGCTGGCCGCCCTGCCCTGCCCTGCCCGGGGCTGCGGGGTGTCAGCAGCGCTGTCTCCGCAGGCCCGGGGCAAGAAGCGCCAGATCGGCTGGTTCCCCGCCAACTACGTGAAGCTGCTGAGCCCTGGCACCAGCAAGAGCACCCCCACCGAGCTGCCCAAGGCTGCAGCACCCTCAGGTGAGCCCTGGGTGCCCCTGGGATCCGTCCCTGTGTCCTGTGCCCCTGGGATCCACCCCTGTGTCCTGTGCCCGGGGGGACCCGGTCCTGTGTCCTGGGCTGCTCCCTCAGCTGGGACGGGCTGGGTGCTCCAGAGCTCTGGGATGTTCCTGCATCCCCTAAACCATCCCCTGACTGGGACAGGAGCTCTGGGATGTTCCTGCATCCCTCAAACCAGCCCAGCCCTGCCCTGCCTGTGGGACAGGAGATCTGAGCTCTGGGATGTTCCTGCGTCCCCTAAACCATCCCCTGACTGGGACAGGAGCTCTGGGATGTTCCTGAATCCCTCAAACCATCCCCTGACTGGGACAGGAGCTCTGGGATGTTCCTGCATCCCTCAAACCACCCCAGCCCTGCCCTACCTGTGGGACAGGAGCTCTGGGATGTTCCTGCATCCCTCAAACCACCCCAGCCCTGCCCTACCTGTGGGACAGGAGCTCTGAGCTGTTCCTGCATCTCCCAAACCACTCCATCCTTGTCCCGCCTGTGGGACAGGAGCTCTGGGATGTTCCTGCATCCCCCAAACCATCCCCTGACTGGGACAGGAGCTCTGGGATGTTCCTGCATCCCCTACACCACCCCAGCCCTGCCTGCCTGTGGGACAGGAGCTCTGAGCTCTGGGATGTTTCTGCATCCCACAAACCACTCCATTCTTGTCCCACCTGTGGGACAGGAGCTCTGGGATTTTTTAATGTAGTTTTGAAATTGTTTCAGGTTTGGCAATCTAGGACTTTCCCCACATGCTAAATTTTACAGAATAAACTTTTTAGCACTTCTTGCATTTCCTGCAGGACATCAAAACCTTAATTAAACTGTAATTAAAAAAAAAATACAGAAGCTGTTTGGCAAATTGAAGTAAGTTGCTGGCTCGGTACAAGGATGAAAGTAAAAGCAAACTTTAGGATTAATCCTCTGGAGAGAACCTGCCAGCAAGGCCCATTAATAGCAGTCTGATGTCTGGTGGGAAAAAGCAGCAGCCCTGTGGCTTGGCAAGGAGAAAGCGGCCGAGAAATAGAGGGGATTATTTATTTAACTGAACAGCCCTGCAGCTTCAGAGAGTTCAGGAAACGGCTTTGTCAGACGTGAGCAGAGCCAGCTGTGTCCTGGGACTGGATGGGTTCCCCTGCAAGGACACAGAAAATCAGCTGCTGGAACCGCTCCTGGGGTGCCAGCAGAGCAGCCTGGATGGCCTGGGGTGCTTTTTGTCCAGTTCTGTTAATTTTCTCTCCTATTTCCCAAGATTTTTGTGTTCTGAAAACCTCAGTGGGACAACAAGAACATCACCAGTGGCTTTCTTTTGGATTTTGCAGCTTCCAACAGTGGAAGTTCCAATGTGTCCCAGATTTCCCTGTCCACTGACCAGTCCTGGTGGAAGGTTCCAGGCTGGAGCAGCCTGGGACAGTGGGAGATGTCCCTGCTGGGACTGGATGGGCTTTAAGCTCCCTCCCAACCCAGACATTTTGGGATTCCATGAAACTCTTTGGGATTTTTAAATCCCTGGAGTCAGTTTGGGGGAGGCTGAGCTGAGCCCCCAGGATGGGTGCAGCAGGGCCAGGGTGGGCTCCGGTCACTGCAGGGTCCTGGGGCTGTCCTGAGCCGTGGGCAGTGACCTCTGCGTGTGGGCAGGGCCAGGCTGGATTTCAGGGAAAGGTTCTTCCCGCAGAGGGTGCTGGGCACTGCCCAGGCTCCCCAGGGAATGGTCCCGGCCCCGAGGCTGCCAGAGCTCCAGGAGCGTTTGGACAGCGCTGCCAGGGGTGCCCAGGGTGGGGTTGTTGGGGTCTGGGCAGGGCAGGGGTGGGTCAGGGGTGCTGCCCAGGGGGTGCCCCGTGCCGGGGTGGCGGCGGCCCCGGGTGACCGCTGTCCCTTGCAGTGTGCCAGGTGATCGGGATGTACGACTACAGCGCGCAGAACGACGACGAGCTGGCCTTCAGCAAGGGCCAGATCATCACCGTGCTCAGCAGGGAGGACCCCGACTGGTGGAAGGGAGAGGTCAACGGCCACGTGGGGCTCTTCCCGTCCAACTACGTGAAGCTGACCACGGACACGGACCCGAGCCAGCAGTGTGAGTGTCCCGCGGGCGCGGCTCTCGGTGGAACATGCAGCATTGCCGGGCCCCCCCGCCCCTCGGGGCCCGGGGCCGAGTCTCTTTGAAGACCTTCTGCCCCTGCTCTTTGGTTGGTTTCGTTCCTTCCCATCCCCGTAGTAGCACGTCCCGTCCCCCACCTCCCCGATCATTTTTGCACCACGCCTTGACCTGCCTGCCTCATTTCCCCAGCTTGAATTTGCTCATTGTTTTGTTTTGCTTATGTGTTGTTTTCCTCCTTTTTCTAGGAATCATATGTTGTCCATCCCCCACTCAGGCTTGAAAGTCCTCAAAGAGACCCACTATCCCATAGCAGTGCCCAGAGGGATGATGGGAGATGCAGCCTTGATCATGTGGCTTCCAGCATGATCATCTACTGCCTTCTGAGTCAAGAACACACTGCACAGCAGTTTTACCTCATTTGACATTTAGTTGCATGGAATCGCAATGGTTGAGTTAATTACCGACAAAATTAAACTGATTCAAAACAAACAAACCGACAAACAAAACAAAAACACACGCAAAAAGAAAAAAA
This sequence comes from Pomatostomus ruficeps, assembly GCA_013400735.1. Classification (NCBI taxonomy): domain Eukaryota; kingdom Metazoa; phylum Chordata; class Aves; order Passeriformes; family Timaliidae; genus Pomatostomus; species Pomatostomus ruficeps. Next base: position 13,128 of record VYZT01036571.1, read on the forward strand.
AAATAAATAAAAATCAGAGGATAGTGGGTCCTTTTGTGGCTTTCAGAGTTACCAAACTAATTTTTCCACCTTTGCACAGGTGCTTTTGGTAGTTTTTTAAAAATTATTTTTTAAAAGATATATTTTAGCCTTTCAAAGGAAAAATATGAATTAAATTTCTTCATTGCAATTTTGTTTGTGCAAAAAGACCCACTATCAAGGAATGCTGCATGTGCTATTAAAATTGTTCCAAATGTCCATGAATTGGAGACTTTATGTATCTTTCTTTTTTATTGTTCACTTGTCCAGTGTTGTCAATATGTCTCTTTTATTTTTTATTATTTTCATTTTCTTTTTTTTCTTTTTTTTTTTTGTTTTGTTTTTTTTTTGTGTGTGAGAAAAAAGAACGGAAGGAGTTAAAAATCAGTTTAAGGAAGTTTAAATGTGCCCAATTCCAGGCGTTCTGTTGTAGTTCTGTACTGTTTGTATCAGGTGTTGTTGTTGAGTGTGTTACCCCATTGTGGAGCGAAGAACCGCCCTCCTCCCGTGCCAGAGACAAACCTGGAGCGATGTTTGGTCCAGCTCTGTTGGTTGATTTTGCACATTACCTGTGGCTGCAGACGGCTGGCAAACAGCCCGGTCTGTGCTGTGTCCCGGGTCAGCAGTGGCTGGAACGTTCCCTCCCGGGGCCGGCAGAATTCCCTCCCCACCGCGGGGCCGGGCGCTGGCATCTCTCACTCGTGCTTTCCGTGGAGCGACACACGTTCCCAACGAGTCATTTTCCTGACAAGAAAGAATGTATAGAACTATCTCCCTGCAGTTAATTTCCGATGTTTACATTTTTTTAAAAACCTAGACTGTGGAATTTGTACGCATTAATCCCGAGCGGAGCGTTCGGCGGAGCCGTAGCCAAGCCCCGTGCGTGTCTCCGCGGCCGTAGTGCCCGGCTCTCGCTGAAACGCTGTGCTGGCAGTGCCCCTCCCAAAGCCTCGAGCACAACAGAGCCCTCCTACTAATGGTTTACCACTGAGTTACGTCCTGGTTTGTGTTCCACCCCGATCCCCGCTGGCAGCCCGTAGCATTCCCCACCCAGCTCCCCGCTCCCGACCCGTCCTGCGGTGCAAAGGACAAGTGAAGCTCCTTACTCAATTGCACTTCAGTATTTCATCACTATGAATGTAAATTATATAAATATATAAAACCCTGCAGCTTTAACAACTGTAATACAGCCTTTCCAACTAGTTCCGTGTATAGAGAATTAAATCCTTCGTACAAAAGAGGCCGACACGTGTTTGTTGTCTCGTTGCTGGGTCACACCGAGCTCGCCACGGGCCGAGAGCTCCGAGGGCTTTGCCACCAGCACAGCCCAGAGCCCTTTTCCCTCACAGTGACACTTGCCTGGGTCCTTGGAACGTTATTTCCATGGAATTGCTCAGATCCATCATCGTTCCCTGCAGCCCTTTTCCCTTTGGCTCCTGGGGGGATTGCTGGGGTGTCCTTGGACTCCTGGTGGGTCCCTTCCAGCTGTGATTCTCTGAGTCCCTCTCCAGGGTTTCCACATGGTACCAATCATTGATTTTGGATTTTTTTAATAGATAAATTAAATATTCTTTCTTGGTTTGCCATGGGTCTACCTGGATTGGGGATGTGTTTTATGCCAGAAGCTCAAGTGTGAAAATACGCACAATTGCACAGATTTCCCTTCTTCTTAGGACAGTATTTAAATAATAATGCATTCTTCATTTCTACTATAAAAAAACCAATTCTTCTCCGTCGTGGCCCCTTGCTGACAACTTCAGAAATGGAACAGCACATCCCACCTGTGGTTTGCAGTGCTCTGCTCTCTGAGGGGACGGAGCCAGGTTTGATTCTGCTCTGTCAATATTTTGTGCATTAACTGATATTTGAACGAGGGGGTCTCTCTCTTTTCCCATCCTGAGCTGCTGGGTTGGACAATGAACTGGATTTAAAACATTTGCCCTTAGGGACATTGTGGGTCCTGTGACTTCAGGCCAGAACTACAATTGAACCCGTAGTGGAATATTTGCAATATTTCACTGTGGGGGATTCAGGTGCTGCTTTTTCCTTTCTCTTTACATCCAGTGAGAAGGAAAATGAAGCTCCTGCCGTGACTGCAGGGTGCAGGGTCTCCAGCGTGGCTGTTCCAGGGCTGAGACTGAAACCTTCAAAATCACCAAGAGCAGCTTTGCAGTGACGTGAGAGGAACAGGCTGGAGCTGTCCCTGTGGGACTCACGGGGAATCCCNGGCCCACACAGACACTCCGGTGTGGAGTTGTTGAGAGTTGTTCCTGAAACCCTGTAATGTGTTTTTCTTCCGTGATGAAGTCCCTGAGGATGCTCTGATGGCTTGGCTGGGAGTGTTTCATCCTCCTCCTCCTCAGGGATTCTCCTAGAGCTGCAGGGAACGAGGCATTGCACTGACGGCTTTGCCTGTCTGCATTTGTATTTATGGACATAAATACCTATAAATATATATATGTGTGTGTGTGTGTGAGAAAGGGAGTGTGCCAGGGATCACCCAGAGCAGCCGTGGCTGCCCCTGGATCCCTGGCAGTGCCCAAGGCCAGGCTGGACATTGGGGCTGGGAGCACCTGGGACAGTGGGAGGTGTCCCTGCCATGCCCTTGAATGATCCTTAAAATCCCTTCCTACCCAGATCAGCCTGGGATTCTGTAAATTGGTTCCTGGGACTCTGTGAATTGGTTCCTTGTATTCCCTTCCCTGTGCCAAGAGCCTGCTCCCATTGCACAGGAATTGTCACTTGAGGGATGGGGAGGAGACTGGAATTCCAGACACTCCCAGTGCTGCTGGATTTTATTCTTCACTGGGTTTATTTTGTTTATGGGAATTCCCTCTGTATTCAACTGCTGACAAAGAATTCCCGTGGATGTTCTTTGGGGAATTGGTTCCTTTCAATACTTGAAACGTGTCCAAGACAGCTCCGAGCTGAGTTTGGGAAGTGAGTGAATGGTGAAATGGGGATTTATCAAGAACACTTCACTTTATATTCAGGATCAGTTTTATTTAAACCTCAATTCTTTTTGAGCTTTAGTGGCTTCACTTACTGTCCTTGTGAGCTCAGTGAGCACATTTTATTCCCGTAACCAAAATAACTGAAATTCTGGTTTTGTTCTCTGGTTTCAAAACACTTTTTAGTTCTTTATGGTTATTGACTCCAGCTATTTAACTTTTTAAATAACAACTTCTGGGCAGGAAATTCAGATGCCAAATGGCTTGGGTTTAACTTTATTTTAGACAAGTTCGGGAGATTCAGGGACGATATACCTCAAATGTTATTGCATCAGCTGAATTGACACAACAGGATAGCAAACTGCTCCTTGGTTAAACACAGAGCTGAGGAGACCTTCGGCTTCCAGATCCTCTGGGAATGGTTTCACAAGGTTGTCCTGGTGCAGGTCAAATTGAAAATTGTTTTCACCAAAACTTCCCTGCCCAGACCCCCAACAACCCCACCCTGGGCACCCCTGGCAGCGCTGCCCAAACGCTCCTGGAGCTCTGGCAGCCTCGGGGCCGGGACCATTCCCTGGGGAGCCTGGGCAGTGCCCAGCACCCTCTGCGGGAAGAACCTTTCCCTAAAATCCACCCTCAATCCCTCCTGGCCCCGCTCCAGCCGCTCCCTGGGCCCTGTCCCTCTGCCAGATGAAAGTGAAAAAATAATAAAACGTTGTTTGATAAAAGGTTGGAACATTCAGAACACTGCATTTGGTTCCCAGATTCCTGGCTCCAAGTGAAGTGCCTGCACAGCACCTTTATTTCTGCAGGACACCCTGTGGAATGGGGCTGTGCAGTTCCTTCCCCCTGGAGCCAGGGCTGCCACTCCTGACTGCCGCCCCGGGGCTCACACAGGTCCTGGGTCACAACTCAGAGGTGAGATTTACTTTCCTGAAGTGTTCTGAACCAGCCCAGGGCTTGGTTAACTGCTGATTTACATTTTTAGATGCATTCTTGCCCTCACACCTAGGATTTTATAATCCCTTTTTCTCTGGAAAGGGATTGGTGGAATCACTGACTCGTGGAACGGCTGAGGTTGGAACCACCACCAGTGAACCCCATCCTCAAGTGCCACATCCCCACCTTTTCTGAGCCCTTCCAGAAACAGTGATCCCACCACTAAATAATGCTCGAAGTTTTGCACGTGGGACTGGCCAGGCTTGTTTCCAGGTCCTTCCGTGCCCCTCAGAGGAAAGTGCTCTGCTCTGACAGGAACTGGACACACTGCTCTGGCTGAGGCATTCCAAACTGCGGGAATGGTTGAAAATAGGGAGAAATGGGATTGGGCAGTGCAGATGCTTGAGATGGAGAGATCTCCTTGAGGCCAGACAGCGCCCTCAGCAAAAGCCTGGGATGGGCTCTCAGTGGAGAAGCCAGCCCAGGGGAGTTAAGGGGAATTGGTTGCACCTGAAACAGATGATAAGAATTGAATATTGAAATTCTGTGATTTAAATAACTCAGCACTGCTGAGACCCCTACAGGGCTGTGTCCAGTTCTGGGAGCCCTGGAGGGGCTGGAGCGTGTCCAGGGCAGGGAGCGGAGCTGGGGAGGGGCTGGAGAATCCTGAGGGAGCTGGGGAGGGGCTGGAGAATCCTGAGGGAGCTGGGCAAGGGGCTCAGCCTGGAGCAAAGGAGGCTCAGGGGGCCCTTCTGGCTCTGCACAACTCCCTGACAGGAGGGGGCAGCCGGGGGGGTCGGGCTCTGCTCCCAGGGCACAGGGACAGGAGCACAGGGAACGGCCTCAGGCTGGGCCAGGGGAGGCTCAGCTTGGACAGCAGCAGGAATTTCTGCCTGGAAAGGGCGCTCAGGCCTTGGCAGGGGCTGCCCAGGGAGCTTTGGAGTCCCCAGCCCTGCAGGTGTCACCTGGACGTGGCACTCAGAGCTCTGGGCTGGGGACAAGGTGGCCATCGGGCACAGCTGGGGCTCCCTGGGCTGGGAGGGCTTTTCCAGCCTCGGGGATCCTGGGATTCTGGGATAATTTACCCAAGGGAAGGGGAGCTCTCCTGGTGTGCTGTTCCCTTCTCCTCAGGGATTTGGAGGAAAACCGACATCACTTCTGCCTGCTCCTGGTTCCCTCTAACAGGACAATTCCTGTCTCCTGTGCCCGTGTCAGACTGGGCCAGCGGGAGGTTACAGGGAATTCTGGCACTGCTTAGGAAACCTCCCCAGATGAAAAGGAATCCATGTGCCCGTGGATGTGGATCAGCAAGTTCCACAGCAGAACCTCCTTTCCCAAAAAGCAGCATCTCTGTTGGTTTAGGCTTAATGTTCATCTGGGGAGACTCAGATCTTCAGGGCTGACTTTGCAAGGAAGAGGAAAGACATCTTTCCTCTGCACAGTGATTTGAAATGAATTTTTGCATTTCTGGAGCCCTTTAATCTGCAGGGACTGTGGTGGTGGGAGGTCGAGGCAGAGATCTGTAGTTACAACATTTGTCTGTTGGTTCTCCAACTCCAGCTAGAGGAGCAGAATTTGTGGATTCACACTCCTGAGAACATTGCAGGTTAATGATTGTCATTTCCCCATCCTTTCCTGACAAAGAATTGCCCAGAGCAGCTGTGGCTGNCCAGGTTAATTATTGTAATTTCCCCATCCTTTCCTGGCTCTACTGAACTGAGGCAAAAAATTTCCCAGAGCAGCTGTGGCTGCCCCTGGATCCCTGGCAGTGTCCCAGGCCAGGCTGGACGTTGGGGCTGGAGCACCTGGGACAGTGGGAGGTGTCCCTGACACTGGAGGGGCTTTGAGGTCCCTCCCCACCCAGACCATTCCAAGATTCTGTGGAATTCAGAATTGGTGGAATTCAGAATTCACCAAAGTCCTTTGGCATCCATGAGAAACGAGCCAGACATTCCCACTTAGAACGGAATCCAATTCTTCTTCGGTGTTCTCAATACAGAGACAAGAAAATTCTCTGGACCTGTGCACCTCACAAAGGAAATCCCTTACCACAACAGTCTCCTCTGCGTGTTCTGCTCAGATTTGGGCTTTTGCCCCAAATATTTCCTGTCCAAAAGCAGAGTGTTTGCCGTGGTTCAGAGCAGCCCATTCGCAGCCCAGCTGGCTGCCACGGGAGCCACTAAAATGGTTCATGATTCCAAATGTCCGTGCTCCCTCCAGAGGAGTGGGGCTTGGAAATCACCCTCAGACCGAGGTCATCGCGTCTTTGAACAGAAACTTCCCCAGGGAGAAGGAATTAAACCCTTGGGTCACTCCTAATGAAGCACTGGGAGGACTGGGCCTCTTGCTTAGGCCTCTGCTTTACTCGGTACCAAAGGGACTGCTCTGAAATCAGGCATTTCTTCCACAGAAATGAAACCTCTGGGTTTTGAAAGGGGCCAAAAATCCATTATTTTGGCATAAAGTTGATATTCCTCCAAATCTGCTTTTTAATTCCAAGCAAAGCTTTAATTGCACCTTGTAAAGGGCTTAGCAACGTGCCTGTGCTTCCAACCTGATCCCAGCTTCCAACCTGATCCCAGCCTCCAACCTGATCCCTGATCCCTTCCCAGCCTCCAATCCGATCCCAGCTTCCAACCTGATCCCTTCCCAGCTTCCAACCTGATCCCAGCTTCCAACCTGATCCCAGCTTCCAACCTGATCCCAGCCTCCAACCTGATCCCTGATCCCTTCCCAGCCTCCAATCTGATCTCAGCTTCCAACCTGATCCCTTCCCAGCTTCCAACCTGATCCCTTCCCAGCTTCCAACCTGATCCCAGCTTCCAACCTGATCCCAGCTTCCAACCTGATCCCTTCCCAGCCTCCAGCCTGATCCCTTCCCAGCTTCCAACCCGATCCCAGCTTCCAACCTGATCCCTTCCCAGCCTCCAATCCGATCCCAGCTTCCACCCTGATCCCAGTTTCCAGTCTGATCCCTCCCAGCTGGAGAGGAAACAGCCTTGACTGTCTGTATCTCCTTTCCTGGGTTTGTTTCCTTTGGGTTTGTTGCCTTTGGGGTTTGATTTTGGTTTGTTGTTTGGGGGTTTTTTTGGTTTTTTTTGTTTTTTTTAAAGTCAATTCCATGATTCCCCTTTCAGGAGCACAGGTCAGTTAAGGCAGCAGTTGATGGTATTCCATGGAAATAATGGGGATACACCTGGACCTTCCCAGTGGCATTGTCTGAGCCATTCAGGAAGCTAAAAATGCAGGAAATACTCCCTAAGCATTAACTTTACCTGCAAAGAACTGAGAGAGTTACCTGGGGCCTGATGTTTCCATAAGGAAAGTTGGAATTTCCTGAGGGGCGAGGGAAAGAATTCAACTGGGGAATTTTGGTTGTGTGAAAATAGCTGAAATTGATAATTTTTAGAGCCAAACGTTTTCCGCCTGTTTGAAATCAACTTTGCTTTCTGAAATGCATTGTATTTTATGCAAAAAGGTAGCAAAACCTGGAAGAAAACATTCTCTGTTCCAGCCTCAGAAGAACTTAATTCAGCTCAGCTGAAAAAATAACGGTTACGGAAGAAAGAATGGAATTAAATGTTCTAATTCAGAGTAGAAAACAAAATTTGAGGTTGTGGAATTGGTATAAAACCCCTCCCATCCACAGGGGAGCAGTGCAAGGGAGGTTTGCAGCAATGAGAGGACAAAACTGATGGCAGATGAGCTTTGTGACAACCTCTTCCTGGGCTTTTAAATGGAAAGGAGAACAAAATCCAGCCCTTGGCTTGGAATCAGTGGGATCTGGGGATCTCCAGGGACCTTTGCATGTCCTGGCTCGAGCCCTTCAGTTATTTAGGAGCAGTTTTTTATTGAAATGTGAAGAAATAAAGACGCCCTGCAGCACCTTCCTGAGGGGGGTTCTTTAACCAGAAGGGTGAAGGTGAACCTTGAATTTCGAGCCTCAATCACCTGAGGGAATCGCTCCAAAGCGCCCTGAGGAGCGTCAGGGTCGCTGCAGCTCTTCCCTGGTTCCCCTGGGGACGTCTCAGCGTTGTCTCATGAAGTGTTTGCCCCTTTTCCCTGCCAGCCATCCCTGTGGGGTGGGAATGACACCGCCCGAGGGGTCGCACCTGCGGGGTGAGGTGGGGACCGGGCAGGGTCAGGGGGATTTTAATCTTGGCCACCAGGGAGGAGTTCACACTCAGAGATGGCCTTTGTCTTAATAAACAAAAACTTTTATTACTGCACCGACCAAGCTGTGCCCAGAGTTGGTTTTCCCTTTAAATTTTTTATCTTGATGAAACCTTTAACTGTTGCAGTGTGATATTGATGATCCCAGTATTCCAACCCTCAGGAATAAGTTAACAGGTGTGTTCTGTTTATACTTCTATGTACGGATACCAAAATATAGAGTTTAAACCAGAAATTACTTTTAAAGGGTTTTTTTGGTCACATTAAATATACAATGGCTCCTGGGCATCTCCAGACCAACTAAAAAAAAAAAAAAATTTAAAAGGGAAAAAAAATATAAGAAAAAGAGAAAAAAAATCTTTAAAAATACATGTGCTCGAGGTGTTAAATGGAATGTTTGTGCCGTGTGAACGATGAAGCGCCCAGAGCAGGCAGCGCTCGGTGCTGTCCCTCAGGGCTGCTGTGAGCGCCGCAGCTCCTCGGAGTCCCCCGAGCAGCCCCGAGTGACGCCCGGCGCTCTGTGTCTTGCAGGGTGCGCAGATCTGCACCTCCTGGACATGCTGACCCCCACGGAGAGGAAGCGCCAGGGCTACATCCACGAGCTCATCGTCACCGAGGAGAACTACGTCAACGACCTGCAGCTGGTGACAGAGGTGGGGTGTAGCACCGAGTAGGCCGAGGAGCTAAAAGGAGAGGCAAATGAGAGGCCACACAGAGACAGCAAAGGAGAGGGCAAAAAGAGAGAGAGGGCAGAACCCTCTGCCTTTATTTATATGTTTTTACAAATCACCGTGGATTGGAGGTAGAAATCACCACCTCTCAATTCCATTGGTCAAAGCATCAATCTATCATATTTCTCCACCCAGGATAATGGAATGATAACAACACAGACAGTTAACAAAACATAGATAGTTGTTAGGAAACCATGGCCATGTTTACAGCAGAATGTGTGAGAAAGTATCACAGCAAAGAGAAACACTGAGAAACTGCAAAACTCAAAACAGCAGTGGGGCAGCCCTGGCCGCTCCTGCCCCAGCCGGAGCAGCCCCTGGCTGGGCAGAGCGGTTGTGTTTCGCTGCTGCCCTCGTTTCCCTGTCCAGAGCTCGTTTCTGTGCTTTTACACAGATCCAGCTGGGGCTGGGTGCAAATCCCTCCTGTCACCGTCCCCAGAACGCTGATGTTTGGAGGATCATTTTAGCAAACCCATTTTGCTCCCGGCTCTCAAGTGTTTATTTCTCGTGTACAAGTTCTGAAACTTAAACAAATATTCTTAAATGAAGCATGTTTTCCTCACCCAGTTATCACTCAGTCATCACCTCCTGTGATTGGCTTTAGAGGCAGGAAAAAAAGGAATCAGTACAGACAACTCTGGGCAATTCTTTTGTCAGAGAAGCAAAGCCCTTTTTTGAAGAAGAGTTCAAGATATGCAAACCTGAGACTCTCCGAGAAATCAGAATTTCCATAAAAGAGGCCAAAGTAAAACCTATTTCAGTTGTATTATCAAAGGAATCCTGGGATCTTTTGCAGGAGACCTCTGGCTGAAATTCCCAGGTTTCAAACAGATTATCCAGGTCAGAATTAACACCACCGCTCCCACAAATTCAGAGTATTCCCTGTTAGAATACTCTGAATTTGCACCTGAGGGCCTCCTTAGTCCCCCCAGGGAACACAGAGGATGTCCGGGACGCGGCGCCTGCTGGGAATCTGCCTGTGCTCACCTTGCACACCCTAAATGGCCTCGTTTCTGCCTCCCCAGATCTTCCAGAAACCTCTGATGGAATCCGAGCTGGTCACAGAGAAAGAAGTTGCCATGATTTTTGTGAACTGGAAGGAGCTGATTATGTGCAATATAAAACTACTGAAGTAAGTTGCTTTTTTCCCCCCGTACTTAGCAAAACCAGGATCCTGGGCCTCTCCCCCTGCTACTCCTTTCAGCTGCATGGAAACATTTTCCTCTTACACAAATCCCAGCCAGAAGGGGATGTCCCTGTGGGGAACAGCAGCCTGTGGGGGTGTGAGCTGCTGAGGGGAGCCCGGCAGTTCTCTGCTGTTTGCCCTCGTTTTTTCCCGTGCTGCAGAAGGCAAATCCTCCTCTCCCTGAGGAGCAGCGCTGCCAGGACCTTTCCTGCCCCTGGCCCAGCCCAGCCCCACACCCTGCTCCGAAGGCTCCCGGTGCTGCTGCCCCAGCTCACTGCCAGGAGACCCAGTGCCACGGGAACTGAGTTAAACCTTCACCTGGATAAGCAAGAGCATTGATAAAGTTCTTTTTTCTTCCCCCTACTGATAAATTACTACTTTTTTTCCCTACTGAGCTGCTAATTTTCACCGAACCTACAGGGATTTTACAGCTTTGTAACATCTCCTTTTTTTTTTTTTTTTTGTAAAATGTATTTGAAAATGGCCCGCAATATGAAAAGTTGTGGTGGTGACAGGACAAATGACAACCTTTCCTTAGGAAACCGGGCTACAAACTGAGAGTAGCTTTGAGTTCAGAGTGATGGGGTTTTTCCGTCCCTCACTTACAGGTTTGTTACTCTCTTTCTGATAGCAAAGGAAATTCCTTTTCCTGTCACCTCTGAGCTGGCACTGCATTCACATCAAGCAGCAGCTGGGTGACCTCCAGAGGGAAAGGTGCCGGCTGAGGCTGCAGCCTCGGCTGCTGCTCCTCGCAGTAGATCTTGTGGCTGATGTATTTACCGTTCTCTGGGCTTCGATAATGAACAAGAACCCACCCTTTATTCCATAACTGAGGAGTGGCTCTTTGTCCCACCCCGTGCCCTGCTCCTGCTCAGGGCCCTGCGCGTGCGGAAGAAGATGTCCGGGGAGAAGATGCCGGTGAAGATGATCGGGGACATCCTGACGGCGCAGCTGCCCCACATGCAGCCCTACATCAGGTTCTGCAGCTGCCAGCTCAACGGGGCCGCCCTCATCCAGCAGAAAACAGATGAGGTGCCCGAGTTCAAGGAGTTTGTCAAGGTGAGAGAAGCAGCAACCCCTGGGGATTCCGTGCATCTCCTCACTTGGCTGATCTGCCACCTCCAGGGCTGTGTCCACTTCTGGGAGCCCTGGAGGGGCTGGAGCGTGTCCAGGGCAGGGAGCGGAGCTGGGGAGGGGCTGGAGAATCCTGAGGGAGCTGGGGAGGGGCTGGAGAATCCTGAGGGAGCTGGGGAGGGGCTGGAGAATCCTGAGGGAGCTGGGCAAGGGGCTCAGCCTGGAGCAAAGGAGGCTCAGGGGGCCCTTCTGGCTCTGCACAACTCCCTGGCAGGAGGGGGCAGCCGGGGGGGTCGGGCTCTGCTCCCAGGGCACAGGGACAGGAGGAGAGGGAATGGCCTCCAGCTGTGCCAGGGGAGGGACAGATTGGAGATGAGAAAATATTTTTCCCTGGCAGAGTGGCCAGGCCTTGGAATGAGCTGCCCAGGGAGTGGGGGAGTCCCTGTCCCTGGGAGTGCTCAGGAGCAGTCGGGATGTGGCCCTTGGGGACAGGGGTTGGGGTGACGCTGCTGGGGCTGGGGTGGCACTGGGTGACCCTGAAGGGCTCTTTCAGCCCTGGTGATCCTGGGATCCTTGTCCAGACAGGGCAGGTGAGGAAGTGTTGTAGAAACCACAGGGAGTTCTCCTCCTGACTTTGTGATCTCAGAGCAGCTGAGGATTGGTGCTCATTTATTTCCTCCCCTTTTCCTTTCTTGGAGGAGCTCATTTTTCAGGGTTTAAACCAGCTGACTAACCAGATTTTACCTCTCTAATGTTTCAGAGGTTAGCAATGGATCCTCGCTGTAAAGGAATGCCACTGTCAAGTTTTCTACTAAAGCCTATGCAACGGGTAACCAGATACCCACTAATAATTAAAAATGTACGTTCCTTCGCCCGCGGGATGGGTTTGATACCACTTTGCTTGTACCTTAATTACAGGGTTGTTTCCTTATTTGTGCCAGGCTTTGTCACTGTGAGATTTCTGATGTGCTGGGGCATGTGGGGTGCGCTTTAATATTTGATTTCCAGTATAGAAAATGGGATAATTCTTTGGGCTTTGGCAAAGTGATTTGATATTTCCATTTGAAACAGGGGTGAAGCTTGCACCCAAAGAACCAGAAGGCAGCAATGAAAACAAAATTCAGATAACAGGAGCAGCAAGTCAGCCTTGTGCTCATATTTTCCTTTCCCACGGTGCTGTTCCCTCCCCACAGCCTGGATTGCTGCGGGTTCCCCCGGTGCAGCTGATGGTGCTGGAGAATTCACAGCCTCTCCTAACTTCCATTTGTTGCCAAACACTTCCCATCCCAAATAACGCCCTGGAGCTTGGCCCGAGGCTTCCACAGGGAGCTCTAAATTGGGTGTTGGGGATTCCTTCAGCAGCCGTGGCTGCGTTTCTGGGTTTGGCTGCAGGGCTGTGCTCATGTCGGAGGAGCCCGCAGGGTCCTGGTGCAGGGCTGTGCAGGCAGGCCTGCCCTCCAGCTGCTCCCACGCAGTGTTTGTCTCTATTTTCCTGTCTGTCAGGGAGGACAGGAAATGTGGGGCACAGTGGCTGTGCTGGCAGTGCAGGCCTGGAGCAGCAGCGTGGGGCTGAGGCTGATGCTGCTGTCTGTGTGCACAGATCATAGAGAACACCCCCGAGAACCACCCCGACCACAGCCACCTGAAGCACGCCCTGGAGAAGGCGGAGGAGCTGTGCTCGCAGGTGAACGAGGGCGTGCGCGAGAAGGAGAACTCGGACAGGCTGGAGTGGATCCAGGCCCACGTGCAGTGCGAGGGCCTCTCCGAGGTACCGGGGCCGCACGCGGGAGGGTCACGGCTCGCTCCTGGCACCGCAGCACGGGCACACGGGCACCAGGCACCCCTGTCCCAGTCCCTGTTCCCCCATCCTCGGCTCCCTTCCCTCCTGCACGAGATCCCAGCTGCTGCTCCCGTTCCTGCCCCGTGGGGTAAATCCTGCTTGGATGCCTGGCCCTGCATCACCCCCAGGTTCAGTGCTGCAGTTTGCAACCACAGCTTCCCAGTTCCCCCATTATTTATGGTACAGTGGCTGTGGGACTGCTGTATCCCACCCCAAAGCTCTACCTGACCACTTTGGAGTGCTTTAAAAACCAAACATTTAAAAATATTTTCTGTGATAAAGCTTTGTATACATTTGAAAATTCAAGAGTACTGATCGAGTCTCTGGGGACTTCACAGAGAAAATCCCTGCCTCTCATTCCGTGTTATTTTTTAAGGTTACATGATAAGTTTCTAGAAATGTTGTGTTTGTATGTCCTGCAACAAGGGAGGATGCTCTGATGGCCGTCCTCTTGTTGGTGGAGATAACAGAGGCAGACAGATCACAACTTGATTTTCAAAGTTTTTGGTTCTAGAAGGTAAAAAAACAATGAGTGGTGGTTGGTTCATAAAGTAGAAAAATTGCATTTCAGCTCGGGAAGTCTGGCTGTTCTGGGAGAAGGACGTGTGTGACAGTGTCAGAAGGGTCAGAGCACATTCAGCTGTCTGCCAACCACTGCCTGAAGGAAAGTGGCTGCATTTATCTTCCGTAGGTGGTGCCTGGCCCCAGAACAGCAGACCCATCCCCTGAGAGAGCCCCTGGTGCTGCCACCGTGGCGCAGCAGCGGCCACCAGGGAACAATCCAGCCCCTCCCTGGTTTCTGCCCGAGGCGTTTCCAGCCTGCCGAGGGAGCCGCTCCAGACCCAGCTGCCCGGGGTGGTGAGAGCTGTGCCATCCCCTGGGGCAAATAAACCTGAAAATGGCACTTCAGGCAAGGGCAAGACCCTGCTCACCTTTAACAGCCCCGGGCAGAGTCTGGGATTGTGCCGGTCCCAGGGATCAGCAGCTCCAACTCGGGGAATCGTGGCCATCTGGAATCCTTTGGGGTGTTTTAAGGGGTGAGATTCAAACCCAGTTCGGAATCCAGGCCTGGAGGAGGCTCAGGCTGTGGAGAGGCCATTGCAGAGCTGTCCCGGACAGGTGCCCGTGGTCAGTGCCACTCCCGGGGTGCATGTGCCTGGCAAGGGGGCACAGAAGCTTCTGGCTGCCCAGCCCGGCCCCTGTGACTGCAGGGGGCTCCCGTGGTGCCGTCTGTCACCTGTCACCTGTCACCTGCACGCTTGTCATGCGCGAGGCCTCGCTCGGCAGCCCCGTGCCACAGACTGGAACCAGGACTCAAAACTGTATTTGGTCTCTTGCAGGGCAGCCCCGATTGTTTCACTTTATACAGTGCGTTGTTGTTCTTCTTCTACTTTTCGCAGCAACTCGTTTTTAATTCAGTTACAAACTGCTTGGGACCACGCAAGTTCCTGCACAGTGGGAAGCTCTATAAAGCCAAGAGTAACAAGGAGCTCTACGGTTTTCTCTTCAACGACTTCCTCCTCCTCACTCAGATCATAAAACCTCTTGGCTCCTCCGGCACAGACAAGGTCTTCAGCCCCAAGTCCAACCTGCAATACAAAATGTACAAAACCGTAAGTGCTGCTCTGACACGGGGCTGGGGACAGGGCTCAGTGGCTTCGTTCTGGGAGGAGCCTTCCTAGAGAAGAGGTTTGGAAGGTTTGGGGTTCAGGGATGGCAGGAAAGGTGGCTGTGAGCTCTAGGGAGATAAGAGAAGATGTGTCTGAAGTTTTGCTTGAACAAAACTCTTCCATGAGGGCTCGTGCGCTCAGGGGAGCAGAGGGAGAGCGGCGCTCGCTGCTCTCTGGGGGAGGAGACGCTGCCGTGCCTGGCTCTCTCCAGGAGTGTTTGCAGCCTCTGCAGCCACCTCTGTCTGTGTCAGCCTTTAAAATTTTCTGTAGAAAGGCAGGATGCCCCCGTTCAGACTCCGCAGTCCAACTCCAGCTTTGCTGCTGTTTTTCAGCCCATTTTCCTAAACGAGGTACTGGTAAAATTACCCACAGACCCTTCTGGAGATGAGCCCATCTTCCACATCTCCCACATTGACAGAGTCTACACCCTCCGGGCCGAAAGCATTAACGAAAGGTAAGTGCCTCTGTGGGCCTTCCCAAAGTCTGGTGCAGATGTAGGATGGGAATGGTTGTGATGGGAACTTGCAGAGCACTCTCCAAGCTGGTTCTTTCACAAGACTGGAAAATTCCTTCTTGAGAATACGGTGATATGAAAAGGAGGGAGAAATAATGGTGTTTCCTGAGTTCCAGCAAGACCAGCGATGAAATGGCTGGTGTGGATATTTAGGCTGCATTTCCCATTTTATGGGACTGTGAAGAAGCCAAAAGATGCAATTCTATCTTCTGCTGTTAGCAGCTGTTTGATTGTGCAGTGAGAGCATTTGTGTGGCCGGATGATGAAGGAGATCAAGGGAAGGTCAGAAGTGGAATTTGAAGCCAAACCTGGCCTTCCTGGCAGCCTTCCCCCTCAGTCTCCTTCAGGCACAGGCTGGGATTGGGGTCAGGAGTGGGCTGGGTGATCCGTGTGGGTCCCTTCCACCTCGGGATATTCTGTGACTCTTAAGCATGAAGTGATTTCCCAGAAGGGCCCATTCACCCCCCATGGACTCCCCAGGTTGCGCTTTTAATGTCCTGAGGGTCAGAAGCGTTTGGTAGGAAACCTCAGGGACACAAGGACAGTGGCCACCTCAGCACCACCGGTGGCTTGTACCCGCTGGCTCCAAGAAGTCACTTTATTGCAGTGAAGCAAGGGGCTGGATGAAAGTAAAGCTATTCTTTACACCTTTGTTTTCTCATCAAGCATCTCCTGCTCGGTTCCCTTGAGCTTTCTTTGTGTGGTGGGATTTGCTGCCTTGGGCTGGTTACATTCTGCAGGGGCTGTGAATTCCAGTAAGGAATTTCCAGGCAGGCAGCTTTGGGATGGCAGAGCCTGGGATGCGGCCAGAGCCTTGCCTGGGAAGACCTTAGAACCCATCCACTTCCTGCTGCGCTCCAGCAGGGAAAGATGGGAATGGCATTTTGCAACTTTTTTTTCTCCTTTCCTTCTGAAGGACTGCATGGGTCCAGAAGATCAAAGCTGCTTCAGAACTTTACATAGAGACTGAAAAGAAGAAGAGGGAAAAGGCCTACTTAGGTACAGCACAGGATGTGGGGGTCTCATCTTTCCTGGGAAGTCCCTGGGCAGGAAAACCCCTTGGTGATGTTTCTCTCTCCCCTTCTGTTCCCCCACAGTTCGCTCTCAGAGGGCAACGGGCATCGGGAGGCTGATGGTGAACGTTGTTGAGGGCATTGAACTAAAACCTTGCAGGTCCCACGGTGAGTGCCTTGGCTTTCTGTGCTCCATCAGGGAGACTTTCCCATTTGCCAGGGGTTCTCTTAAATGACAGACTTTGTTACATGACGTGGGTTTAAGGAAGGTAAAACTGGCAGAGGTGAATTTGTGCAGCTCAGCCACGGTCCTGCTGTTGTCCTGCACGAGGCTTTTGTTTCGGACTGACTGAGTTTCCACCACACAAGCCATAAAGTCCTGAAGGGAAGAGTGGAGGGTGCTCAGCACCCAGCAGAGCAGAGTATTCGCTGTGCTGTTGATGGAGCCCATTACAAGGCAGGGAAGCAGAGCCTGGGATGGGGGCAAAGCCTGGGATAGGGGCAGAGCCCTGGTCTGGCCAAGGTCTTTCCCAGCTCCATTGGCTGTTGGAGAAGAAGGAAGCTCAGGAGCAGGATCACGCAGCTGAAAAAGCCCCGCTCCTTTCTGTTTGTTCCCATCTTCCCAGGAAAGAGTAACCCCTACTGCGAGGTGACCATGGGCTCTCAGTGCCACATCACCAAGACCATCCAGGACACCCTCAATCCCAAGTGGAATTCCAACTGCCAGTTCTTCATCAAGGACCTGGAGCAGGATGTGCTGTGCATCACGGTGTTCGAGCGGGACCAGTTCTCCCCGGACGGTGCGTACGGGGCTGCCCCGCCTGGGGCCTTTGCAGAGCTCTGCCTTGAGGGGGTGCATTCCTGCTGAGGGAAACCAGAGGAATGGGCTGCCTTGGGAGGTGATCTTGGAAGATACCCCAGATTTGTCCCCCTTGGCATATTTGGGGGTCTCAACCTACCCTTGCTCCACCCCAGGATCAGCACAAAAAGAATCCAGCTCACTCTGGGTTCTGAGAGTTCCTTTTCTTGTGCAATTGACAGCAATTAAAGTGTGGTTTGTGATGCTGCTGAGGCTCCAGAAAGCTCTGGATGCTGCTTGCGCACGGATGGGCTCGTGCAGGAGGAAGAGAAATGCCTTCCAGTTCCTGTTACACGCAGTAACAGTGGAAAAAATGAGCCCAGGATTCCAAACCTGATAGAATCGTGGAACAGTTTGGGTGGGAAGGGACCTTAGAACCCATCCACTTCCAACCCCTTCCATGGGCAGGGACCCCTTCCAGTACCCCAGGTTGCTCCAAGCCCCATCCAGTGTGGCCTTGAACACTCCCAGGGGTGGGGCATTCTCAGTTCAGGAGCTGGGATAACCTGTGGGGTATCGCCGGGTGTATTCTGGAGTCAGAATCGCTCAGGCAGTGTTTGGATAGGACTGGTACTGGCCCACTGACCTCATTGCTGGGCTGATTCCCTGCTTGGCTCTGTCACCTCCAGAGGCTTCACACTCAGGTTTAACTGCTCAACAACTTTTGTCCCTCTTCTAACACAGCATGAAATAAAGAAGTCCCTGAAGCGAGGCAGCTGTGAATTCCATAGTGGGTTTTTCCACTTGTGGGCCTCTTCACTTTTAATGCTGCTGGTGTTTAGCATGGTCTGGCTAAATCCCCTTCTGTGCAGCTTGGCAGCTTTTGGCCCTCTTCGAGTGTACAACTAGAGCTGCACTGAAGCTTCTTTTCCCTTTTCTGTGTGTGGGTGGAAGTTCAGGCCCTTCTGCAGGCTCTGGTTTCCCTTCCCTGAGCACGCTGTGTTTTTTGCATTCCAGACTTTTTGGGCAGGACAGAGATCCGTGTGGCAGACATCAAGAAGGATCAGGGTTCCAAGGGACCAGTCACAAAGTGTCTCCTTCTGCATGAAGTCCCCACGGGGGAGATCGTGGTGCGCCTGGACCTGCAGCTGTTCGATGAGCCTTAGGGGAGAGGGGCCGATGTCGGAATTCAGCCAGAGCTCACTGCGGGAGCTGTCACCGAGTCCTTGCTGGTGTGGCGCGAAACTACTGCTCACCCTTCACACGTCAGAGGGTTATCAAAGCAAACAGGAGCATCTTTGTGCCTTGATAATTCTCACTGAACACACGAACCCCACTTTGGTGAGGAGATCTCCCTCAATCTCTGTGTGGAACTTGACGCTGGTTTCCTGGGCTGGTGACGCAACCCTGTTGTTCCTTGTGCTGCAGTAGGCAAACCACACGGGTGGCTGTGCTTGCTCCACTTGCCCTGCTCTCTAATTCCCATGGAGAAGGCGGTGTGGGTGTGCTCTGGAGGCTGGCTGAGGGTTTTCCCCCTCCAGGAGCTGTGTGCCTATTGCTCGGCAGAGTAGTGTGTAAGTGTGACGTGAGTGGAAGGAGCAGCTTCGCAGCGAGAAGATCTTTGAAGGTCTTCACGATGGTACTGAAAAGACTTAGAAAATAAATAGTCTATATCTATAAACAGAGAAGATTCTATTAACATACCACTTCATGACTCGTGTTGCCCCTGAAAATAAGAGATGTCCAGGCCTTCTGCACAGAGGTGAATTGCACTCTGGAAGAGCCACCGCTCAGTCCCTTTGGAAGTCGCTGTTGTCCACAGGACCGTCAGTGCTGGGACAGGAAGCCAAGGGTGAGGCAGGAGCCCTGCTGGGTGTCCTGGGTGCCTCTCGGGACTCCTTCACTGCTGCTGCTCCCAGGGTGACCGTCACCTGCAGTGGGGAGGAAGAAACAATCATGGCTCCAGCTCAGGAAGGGAATTTCCAGCCCGCAGAGCCTGGTTTGCCAGGCAGTCGGTGGTGCCTGGGCACGGAGCTGTGCTGTGCTCACCGGGGTGGGACAGGGAGCGCCGGGAGTCGGGGCAGCCACGGGGCGGGCGCTGGGTGTGACCAGAGAGCTCGTGGTGGTGCAGAGTGGGGAACCCAAAGCCATCGGGGGAATGAATGCCAGGGCTCTCCATCCCTTCCCTGCCATGGATAACACGTCCAGGCCCACATCCCTGTTCGGCAAAGCTCCCGGCTCCTGGCAGCACTGGCGTCTGCTTTCCCTCAGGCGCACGTGTGAGTGCTCTGCTGAGTCCAGACTCGGGGGACTAAAGACCCCTGAGAGTCAAATTCCTCTTTGTTCTGCTTGGATTCCTTTTGTCCACGCCCCGCCACGCATCCACTGGTATTTTTGTAAGGACTCTGTTCCGGATGGGAGGTGCCAGCCCGTGTCATTCGCATGTGAACGTTCTCGTGGAGCTGTCGTTAGGTTTTGGTGTTCCTTGCATGTCCTCGCAGTACTGGTTCCCACCTCTCCTGTGTCGGCGGTGTTCTCTAGCACTCCAAGTCTTATTGGTTTCCATTAGGAAATTAGGATATCTCCATAACAGGTAGGTAGATCAGTGTGGTAATAAGTGTAAACTGTGCTGGGAAGTGTCTGTGTATTATAATTTCCTAAAAGACCACTGTAATGTTTCAAGCAATGGGAAGGAAAAAAAAAAAATGTATGTTGGAGGGACAACAAAGTTTACATTTCATACTTTTCAGAATCGCTTTATTATTTATTTATTGAAGATAGTGTAGAATTTTGTATCAGAAATGACAGACATACTTATGTATTTTTTGAAACAAAACAGAGATACACACTTTAGTTAGAAACTTTCAACTGACCACGTTTTAGAGGGAGTGTGACTTCCTAGGCATGCATTTGTTTACCACTAACTGGCTGAAAACACGATTAAGAGAACTTTAAGTTTCTATTTTTCAATGTTGTTAAGAAAATCGTTTCAATTAAAATATGTAAATAGTACTAAACCCATGCTTTCCTAATTCCATATCAATACATTTTATTAAATATAATGTATATGAAAATACACATTGTTGTGGTAGGATAAAAAAAGTGATAAAATCTATTACTGGAGTACCATTAAATGTCATTGTCTAACCTTTTATTGCTGTCCTAATTTTACTCAGTAGCTGCCAACAGGGTGAACATTCATTTCCGTGTTTCACAAGCAGCATCACTTCTTTAAGAGCATCATTTCACCAGCATCAATTGCAGCAACACCTGAATTGGCCAACAGGATAAAAATCCCGTGGCTGGAATGCAGGAAAACCTTGGGCAGGGTTTTGGAGGGAGCTGCAGGGAGCTGCACCTGCCTGAGGCTCATCTGCAGCTGGAAGTGGGGACCCTTCACTCAGGGGCCCCTCTCAGATTGCAGCCCTTGGGACATCAGAGAATCCCAGAATGGGTTGGGTTGGGAGGGACCTTAAAGCCCATCCAGTGCCACCCCTGCCATGGCAGGGACACCTCCCACTGTCCCAGGTGCTCCCAGCCCCAGTGTCCAGCCTGGCCTGGGACACTGCTGGGAAAGTGTGGTACCAGCCTCTACGGCTGTGGCAGAACGAGCACCTCCCTGTGGCGTGGGATTTCCCTCTTCTCCTCCATGCACAGCACTGTTTAACTCCCGTCAGTGCCAGCAGGAGTTACTCAAACACGCTGGTGAGGAAAGGCTGGAGTTTGGCTCACGGGTATCCAATGAATTCCTGATAACCGGTCCAGTCCTAAGGGGGAGGCTCATCCCGTCCCTGTGCATGGAGGACGGGCCGCATCTGTGCCCCGAGCATTGCTGTTTGCTCGCTTGCCGTGGGAGCTCCGTGGGACATCAGCACTGCTGGCTTCCCAGACAGGACTGTGCTTCCTGGAATCCCAGAATCCCAGGATCCCTGAGGCTGGAAAAGCCCTCCCAGCCCACGGACTCCCAGCTGTGCCCGATGACCACCTTGTCCCCAGCCCAGAGCTCTGAGTGCCACGTCCAGGTGACACCTGCAGGGCTGGGGACTCCAAAGCTCCCTGGGCAGCCCCTGCCAAGGCCTGAACGCCCTTTCCAGGCAGAAATTCCTGCTGCTGTCCAAGCCGAGCCTCCCCTGGCCCAGCCTGAGGCCGTTCCCTGTGCTCCTGTCCCTGTGCCCTGGGAGCAGAGCCCGACCCCCCGGCTGCCCCCTCCTGTCAGGGGTACTGAAGGATTGTTCCTTTCTTAGGCCCTCTCCTCCTCCTCTTTGCTTTCCAAGGAAGAATCACTGGATGGCAAATCCCACAGGAGTGTTTGGG
>VYZT01036575.1:0-31360 GCA_013400735.1 Pomatostomus ruficeps
CCTTTTTTGGTATTATTTCCTAAGCAAAACAGAAGTCATTCAGCAACCAACCCCAATGACTAGTAGTCATAGGATCCTAACAAGCTACGAGAATGCTTTGTGACCAAGACTTTACCTTTAGCAACTCCGTATGTCACAAAAAGTCACTGAGTCCACCTGTAATTCCCTACTTCTAAGAAATTGTTATTAGATTTCAGAAAAACAAGCTCAAGAATATTTTTAATTGATATTTATGCTAAGGCACAAACATCCCTCTGCTCATTTAAGCACCAACATGAAAAATCAGCAACTGACAGGATACAAAGGATCCCAAACACAATAGAATGTGGGCTCCACTGGCCCTCTGCAAAGAGAGGAATTCAGCAGAAATTTCATGCAGCAATGACAGTTACATATTTCAACCTTTACAGGTTATTTTTACATAAAGAGAAATGAACTAAGTGAAGAACACCATTACTATTTAAAATCTGAGGAGTGGTATCTGTGTTTTAAGAGTTCTCTTTAAGATGGTGGAAAGCAAGTCATAAACTTATGAGATAACTTCATGGCTCGAGCTGATTTTTCTCAGATAACTACATGAAAGTAGATGAAGTTAAGTTTCTTTTCACTTTTTCAGGAAATAAAAAAGTGTAATTATTATTTTAAATATAGGTATATTTTTCATCTAAATATTCTTTTCTAGAATAGGAATGCAAAGTACAGAATGCCTAATGCAACACTCCCTTAAAAATCTAATTGTCTAACAAATATGTCAGAAGTGACTTAACTTTTAAAGGCAAGAAGATGCTGAATCTGATCCAAGTTTGTTAATTAATAGCCTCCCTAGATAAATTCTTTTTTACTGTTGTACTTGATTACTAAATCTCTCTGTTTCAAGGCAACAGATGGTTTAAGTTCCCCCAAAACCAGAAAGTCCATAACTCTCCATACTATAACAACCTAAATTTAGTTAGATGCTTAAATATTAAGTTTAATTGAGTAATGAAACGCCCATGGATAGGTGAAAAATTCACTCTTGAAATTTTCTGGACAGTTACAAGTTCAGAAAATTATTTATACCTTCCTCTTGTTTATTAAATCCTTGATCAGCACTAAAACATAAAAAAAACCAAACACCAAATCCTTGACAGCAAATGTGAAACCACTCTGAGCAGACTGGTGAATCCCACCCTTCTGTCAGGACTGTCATTGGAACGTTCTGTGAGGCAAGACAATCAGAGCACAGCACACACTCTGAGGCTTTCAGTCCTGTCTCTCCAACAGCTCCTTCCACTTCTAAGCCCTCCCCAGGAGCAGGGACAGCCTTCCCAGCTGACCTACGATTACTGCAGCGTTCAAACACAGCCCACAGTAACCATTCTCTTCCAGTGACCGTACACACGAGGACTCCAAACACGAACACCACTTACTTCCTCCTGTTTCTGTGGCATCATGACCCGAGGGGCACCAAAGTCAGCAGGAACCTCTTAATTGATTTGAAAATATGTCCTCTGACCCTGGCGTTGCAAAGATCTGCACAGACAGATCTTTGCTTCAGTGATTCCACATCTGTCTGTAGAATCAGGGCTACTAAAATACAGTGGCTGGTTCTTTGTAGCAATTTTAGATTTTTCAGCATTCCACTTACTGAAAAAGCTGTGGAGTTTCTTTATCAAATTGTACTAGTGCCCCTAAAAGGAAAAATCAAAACTTCTGGCTTCGTATGAATGTGTATCAGAATCCTGGAGCAAAACGAACAGGTCTGTTGTCAGACACAAAATGAACATTCTGAATAGGTCATTGTAGCCGTTTATGAATGCTTTTACAATAATATTTTCAATCAATATTATTAAAATAACTATTTCAAATTTCACTCCAACTACATTAATTTTCCTCCTCTGGAGTTCATTTTATCTCATGTTTATTACCTCATGCATTGAAATGCTTTCAAAACACTGAGGTTGAAAACTTCAAGATAATTTCATATTTCAGTACACAATTGCTTGTTGTTGCATTCTGCTTTTTCCAAAATAAAATCAAAGAGAAGAATTCATCAACATTTCTAATACATTAACTTTTGCGGGGTTTTTTTAACTTCAAAATTTTAATCCCTTCATAAGAGTCTGTTCTATTTAGAATTTAAAAGAAAGAATGTCAAACCTCAGGGAAATGGAATGCAATTAATATGTATGTGTCCACTGGTGCTGGGGGAGAAGCTGATCTATATGTGGAAACCACAACACAGAATTCTCCATTGGTTTATGTAAGAAAAACAGCTTTTGTCTGCTGAAATGGTCAATATAAGAATATAAAACTTCTAATCTGAATTTTAATTAGAAATAGGTCAAGCGAATGCTCTTCTTCTCCCCCATGCCCCACAATTTTCCTAGCACAAATCTCATTATTCTGAAAAGCATGGTGTAAAACATATCTTCAAATAAAACTATTAATATACTTTTAGCACTGCTATCAAGAAGAGTGAGTTTTCTGTCAGTTTTACAAAACACACATATAAAAAGAATAAAATTTGAGAAACCTTGATTAAAGCAGTTACTCAGAATTATCTGCTTGACTATTAAATAAAAAAATAATTTGCATAGAATACTACCAGACTCTCCATATATAGTTATTTCCTTCCCAGGAGCTCCTAGAAGGCAGCAGTGTGGAGATGTCCTAGATACAAAGGCTGTCCCATCAGACACACACACACAGAGTCCCACAGGCAGCCCGGATTTCACTGCACTGCTACAAGTGGGACAGCACTGAGACACTTGATTTTCAAGACAAGCCCAGGCACTGCAATAAGCAATCCCAGCTGAGTAACATACAGCTGCCAACAACAGCCTGCTCAAACGGAGCTGAGAGGGAGTCTAATATTAAAGGTACTCGGGCACACTGGAGAAGAGTTGAGAACTCATCATTCTTGTAAGCAAAAAAATCACCCCAGTAGCAGGAAGGAAAAGTGCCCAGTCCTGCAGTTCTCATTTACGTGACCAGCTCCCCTGAAATCTGTGAAATCATAGGAGGCAAAACTACAGAGTCCACCTCACAGTGATCAAAGACTAATTTGTGAATTCCTGTACATAAAGTTACTCACATCAGTGCATTTAAGTTTTGACCTAATTTGAAGGAATATCAGAACCCTTTGGTCCACAAAGTTTACAACTTAGAATTGTATTTCAATCCAGAAGCCAGTAAATTAGTTTAAGCCAATGGAAGCACCTAATTATTTGATAACAATTCATCTGTATATTAGACAGCTGAATTGTTATCAGCTCTACATTGGTGGTTATAAAATAGAGGCTCAAAAGCACCAACATGATTTATTTAAATAAATTTTTAAGTACCTACATATAATAAAGTTTGTAATTGGGATTGTTCAGCCTGGAAAAGAGGCTTTAGGGTGACCTAATTGTGGCCTTCCAGTACTTGAAGGGAGCCTATAAGAAAGCTGGAACAGGATTTTGGACAATGGGATGTAGTGATAAGAAAAGGGGGAATGGCTTCAAACTGAGAGATGGTTTAGATTAGATTTTAGGAACAAATTCTTTACTGAGAGGGTGCTGAGGCACTGAAACAGGCTGCCCAAAGAGGTGGAGGATGTCCCTGGAAGTGTTCAAGGCCAGGTTGGATGGGGCCTTGAGCAACCTGCTCTGGTGAAAGGTGTCCCTGTCCATGGCAGGGGTGGGTTGAAAACAGATGATCTTTAAGGTCCCTTCCAACTCAGGTCACTCTATGATTCTCTGAATTCAGAGGAAAACTAGGTATATTCAGTGGCATTATTTCTCACTTCACTTTCTTCTGCTCACATATTTAAAACATACTAAAACTTAATTTTTTATTTTATGCCTGTATGCTTAGTTTTCCCAGGTAATTACTGCATACAAAACTAGTTTATGTGGAATAACAACAGAATACCATCGTTATCTTGCAATTTATTTGGAAGTACATTATTCCAGGAAGACTCCTTCTTTGTTGAATTTAATTGCCTATGAAGATCCTGCCATTTGAGTCTGTCTTCTGGAACATGCATTTCATCATTATTTTTTAGCCTTGTTACATCAATCACCACAACTGCTACAGAAGATTTCTGGGCTGTGAAGTGATAATTTGTTCCAGCGATATTAATGAGGCAAGCAGTGGTCTTGAGGGAGGTGACAGCCCACTGCTTTACAGACAGCAGCAGATTAAGGTGTTGTACTATACACTGCTTCAAACATATCACTGGAGCATTCAAAATATTACCGTCTGCATCTTAAGGAATTTCTGCCACCCACACTCCAAATTACCCATTGAGTAACGTAACACCCCTGGCCACAGTGCACTGTCATTCAGGGAAGAAACACCAATGGTAGGCAGTTTGGAATTTCTGGGAATGACACTACAGAACCAGGAAAAAGAAAAAAGGAGAAGATTTGTTGATGGTGTACCAGCATTCCCAGTATGCTGCTGCAGGAAGCGGTGCATCTGGAAACAACAGATGGCCTGTGTTTAAATGGGAGGGAATAGAGGACTTTAATACCCATGCATCTCTAATTCAGTTCTACAAGTTTGATTTCTCCGTTTTCTCAGATTATGGAGTGTTACAGGATCTGTATGACAGGCTTTACCCATATTACTGTTACTATCAACACAGCCAGCTAAAGCCCTAATGTTGTACTATCTTTATCTGTGAACTCTGACTTAGCCATATGTGCACTTGCAGAAAAGTAGACTTGGTCTTTACAAAAAAAGCTTACACCCAAAATGTATATGAACTAAAACACTCTTTGTTACAAGACAGATGTTCTACCACCCTGAATAATTCACGATCACCTATTTAGCCTTTTGCCTTGTTTTATGATATACTTTGTGCAGGTACACATGGTTTTAGAGAACATTTTTAACTTAAAGGAAAAAAAAAAAGGAAAAAAATGACAGAGAATACAGGAATTTTTTCCATATATCCTTTCCACATAAATGTCTCAAGCTCTTAACTGATTTATACATAAGAGCTACTTACAGGCATTCTAAAGAATAATCCTAACCATGGATGATTTACATTTACACATTTTAACTCAAAGGAGGGGAGGAAAGAGGATATGGCCATCTGCAGAGAAAGCCTTCTGTGGATAACAGCTAGTGCTACCAGCTCTCCCAGTTCCTAATGCCAGATTGAACCATTTGTGACTGGTGCGGAGGGAATGGCTGGCTAAGAGCTGCAAGATAAGCTTCTAGAAAAAGAGACCACATACATTTTTTTTTAAGCAGAAAGCACAATTATCCTCCTGATGATTAATCTCCCGGCAGAAATACAAGATGGTAAAGATGAAGGAAATGAAAATATTCTAAGAACTTTTTGGTTTATATTCTTTTCAACAGCACGTATTCCAAGTATTGGAATTTTAAGCCTGAGATATCCCAAGACAAATTTAACAGGTATGTTATACTGATCTATATCCTTGGAAATGTAAAAAGGTTCCCTATCGGTGGCCAAAATTGGAAATTTGTTCAAGAATAATTAGCCCTTATGCCTTTGTAATATAGAGGTCAGCATCTGTTTGAAGTAGGATTTGACATCAGTTGAAGCATATGGATAGGAATCCAAACTCTTTTTCTCATTAAAAAGACACCATTTAATTTGGCTCAGTTCAGGACGATTAGCAGTGTGTGCTCGAAGAGGAGCTTACAACTGGCACAGGGAGGGTTGGCCTGGGCAGAAGACCACAGGCAGAAGAGAATCCAGAAGCTTGTAAAGATGGCCTGTACACACTATGCCAGACCCTTGTTAATGCCATTAGCTCTTCATTTTCATAAGCACTCAGATATATTAAAAACATCCTGTCAACAAGAAACAGACAGCAACAATTATATATAAATAAATCAAACAGTATCTCCTTAAAATACCCAGAGACCTGTCTTCCAAGCTTTCTAGAAATAACAGACTTCTAAAACGAAAACACACCCTGAGGTTATTTACTCCTAAGCATTAATAAAATCAATTAGACAAGAGATACATTTAATGAAGAAAGACATAATGCTCCAATTCGTGGTTTAGAAGAAAATGCAAGGAAATACATTGCTAAGTTTAAGGCTTACACAGTTATTGGACAGTAAGGTTCAAAGAATGTTGCAATGCAAGAATATTTTGGAGAAGAGGTTTTAAAGCAAGTCTTAGCACTTTCCAGCCTCTGTCCTAGAAATTAAAAAACAAACAAACCAACCCAGAAATAAAACCAAACTGAAAAAGTACACCTGTCGTGTTAACATTCTCTGCTCTAGAACTTCTATATATGCAAAGAACTTACTGCACAGAATGATAATCCATCACTTTGTACTGACATACAGAAGGTGCTGGATCCAACATTTTAAAAACAATTAGCTGTTTAATACAGATGAGGTGTTTTCAAAGTTATTCCAAAACCTACTACTGAAACCTCAACTGGTACCAAATGTAGCAAACTCATAAAAGCAGATCTAGCACACATTTTTCTAAAAATCTTTTTTCTTCCCCCCATAGACTTACAGAAAAAATATAAAGGGAATGAAATACATTGTGGTTTTCCACAGTAATGAACAATTAAAAAAAAAAATTGCAGGAAACTCCCTGCTGTAACTTTACATTTCACTTCCTGTAATTTAATTGAAATTATCTGGAAGACCAAAAATTCACTGGTTTGAAGTGAACTGACTGCGAGACTGGATTTAGTGCAAACCGTTCAAAAGAAAGCAAGAAACTGATTTCATCTTACCTCCTTGCACGTTCTCATTTTATGTGCTTCATATTTTATAATCTTGATATAAAAACACGACCCAGCCAACAGAGTACACCCATGCCTCCTCCTACCACACAAGTCTTTTTTGTCCATCCACTGTTTATCAGCTGGATCATCTGATAACATGAGTCAACCAAACATTTTCAGAAGTGCTTTGACTCTGCCATGACACAGTGACAGCACATTTACTCACAGCTCCCCCTGCTTTTACAGAAAGTGACTGAGAAATTCCTTTTCCCACACCACACCTGTATTTCTAGCAATGATGTCGGTACAACAGCACACAACTTCTCTCCCTGTGCTCCCAGGAGTACAAGTTCACTTGGGCTTCATATTTAGGTTTGTTTTTTCTATCAAAAACCTTGCCTTGTTGCTCTTCATAAAAATCCTTTCTTGTTTCAGGGGCACAGTGTTACAATATAAAAATGCAAACATCCTCACTGCCTTCCTCTTATTCTTATTAAGAATACGTAGAAACAGTGGACTCCAGTGCACCTTCATATTTACTATTAATTCATTCACATATAAGTCACACAAAAAATTTACCTTTATTATAAATTATGCTTTTTGTTAAAAGGCTCATTAGTTGTGTGTTACAGACTCTTCTTTGTCTATTGAAATAATGAATTGTATTTTGGGGAAAAAAAAGCCTTGCACTAAAGCTTGTTTCTGGGTAATTTAAAACCCCATGACAGCCTTTGACTGTCAGACTGAAAAGCAGAATAAGCTAACCAGATCTATCTTCTTTCTTATAGGACTGACTGCTCTAATCAAATATGTGGAAGAAAAAAGAGAAAGAGGCAGCTATTTTCCTCCTTCGGATTCCTCATCTGGGAGAGAATACACTTACCAAACAGTTCCAAGAATATCAAAGTAAAGCCTAAATCTTCAGCTGCATAATACAGTGATTTTCAAAGGGTATTCTTTATTGATGTGCTGAATATAACAGTATTAACATGTACTTAGAGCAGCACTGTGATGTACCATTAGTTTGAAGGAACAATAAAGCAACAGACATGGCCATCCAACATGGAATTTTAATCTACATAATTCTAAGTATTTTGTATCTTCTAAGGAGGTGATTAAAAACAAAACAACAAAACGAAACCCAAACCAATGACCAAACCCACAAAAATCCCCAAAACAAAACACATACTCCCCTATTGGACCTATTATTCTGCAAGATACCTTCATGTCACAACTGCTTCCAAAATTTAATGTATGCAATACTCTGATAAATGGACATTTATAAGGATTCAAGTAACTTAATATAAGATAAGAAAGAAACTGCTGCTATTACAGAGACCCAAACAATCCTAGTAATGCTCTACTGCATTGGGAGACAGCCCACATGTATTCACTGAGTGGTGTCCTGGGATAGGCCCCCTGTAAAATATGTAAGGCACATTTAAAGATTCCAACATCCATAACTACAACTCTCCCATTGCTTTTCAAAATGGCATATTTGTAGGACTGTCTAAAATAGAGCTATCCTAGGTAGAACATGTGTTGCACTAATTTTTCTATCCCATAAAGCCCAAATAGGTGACTTAATTCATACATGGTCACTGAAACCTGTTTCAACTGCTGGATCTGTATAAAACAACAACAACAAAAAATTGAAACTAATCAATATGGTCACATAAGAAAACAAAAAATGGAAAAATCATTGGAGATGATTGTGGAGAAACACATACAGGCACTCCCAAAAGAAAAAGAATTACACATAGTCAAACTCATGTTTTTTCCAGTAATTACTTTGTCCAGCCCAGAAAACAATTCTAATCACAAATGAAGAAGTTTAGAAGAAATATTTGAATAGGCTAATTAAATCTTCACAAGTGCTTTTCTATTAACTATTTTTCATTAGAGTTAAATATCCCAAATCTCACTTAGCACAGGCATGGTTATGTGCAGAGGAATCCCATTCCTTTCACATACAGGAATCCAAAAATGATAGTAAGTGAATGTCTTAAAGAAACTTTTTGGACAAGTCTTACAATTTTCAAAACATCCGTGCACAATTATGAGCACCAAAGAGCAAATGCTGAAGTCTAACATATCACAGCCTCAACTCCTTCCGAAGCAGCTACTTACCAAGAACTGTTTGCTGCAGGTAAGGAGAGACTCAACTGTTTGTTGCCTCTTTGCAGTATTTAAGATTTCTTTAAAAGAAAACTGATATATTTTCACAATATGCAACTTCCTAATGCATATTCATGTTTTGACTCCCTTAAGCACTCTATAATGTTAGGTTATAATTCATTACACAAGCTCATACTCACCCAATACTTCTGAATTATATACTATATTAATACATGCCATCCTTTTTGTCTTTACTAACAATACTGATAAACTGAAACAATGACTGATATCTTTTTACATCTGAAAGCAGAATGAAATTAGAACTTTCCATCCATTTTATTGCAAGAGAGAAAAATAATGCAGAAGCCATACTAAGTATGCGTGCTTTCACAAGCCAGACAATGCAGGCTCAATTTAAATTACACATGAATTCTATAATTGAAGAAAGATTTAAATCCTGGCCACGTAACTTGTCTGTCTTAAAGGGAGGGGATGGGCGATCGAAAGGAAGTTGCAGCACCTGCCTCTATGAAAAAAATGACTGCTCCTCGCATAAAAGTCTTGGAATATATTTAAAACTTCATGTGGGAGCCAAAGCACTGCCTTGCAATCAGAAACAGCACTTCTGTGGAAATGCAAAATACTAAACCTGCACATCTTTTAATCATCTGGTCTCGAAATAGAAGACTCAAATTTTCTGGTTGATGACTTAATTTCATCTCTAAGTACAAATAAATAGAAAGAGATTCCATTAGTCCATGACAAAACAAATGCTGTGGGTTAACTCCCATAGGCAGCTCAGCCCCTGCACAGCTGATCCCACACTCTCCTCCTGTGGGATGAGGAAGAGAATTGGAAGGGTAAAAGTGTGAAAACGTGTGGGTTGAGATGAAGACCGTTTAATAAGTTAAACAAATGCTGTGTGCACAAGCAAAGCAAAACAAGGAATTCATTCCCCATGTCCCAAGGGTGGGAAGGTGTTCAGCATCCCCAGGACAGCAGGGTTCCAGGGGGTGAGGAGCAGGAAGGGTGTTTAGCACTCAGCAAAAGCATCTGGGTGTTAGCAGCACTGTGTGCATCGCAAATCCAAACCATAGCCCCAAACCAGCTACTCTGAAGAAAAGTGGCCAAAACCCAGTACAACAAATCACAACTTTAATGTGAAAGATCGCAGATACAAAGTCTGTCTCAATTCAAGAATTCAGAAGGAATTCCATTTTAACTCTGATAGTTTGGAAACTTTTGACTTAACTGAAAAAGTAAAAAAACCCTGGTTTTGTATCTCAAAATTTCCAACAAACAAAACGGTGGAGCTCAAAAGAAAGGAACCATCTAGAAGCACTGGAACCCCTGCAATGCCCATTCCTCTGCAGGCGGGGAGTGGGTACCGGCAGGTGGGGAGCAGCAGCAGCACCGCCTGCAGAGCTCCAGCACCCTCCCTGCCTGCTCGTTCTTCTTGCAAGAATTAGCACTTTTTCATGTCCTGTCACTGCACAAAGATTTCTCCCCATGTTTCAACCAATATTTAAGTTCTGGTTTAACATCTCTTTTGGAAGTAGAGGCAGTAACTCAGAAAGTATGTGAAGTTTAGAAACTGGAAATCAAAACTACAATTTTAACTACTTTCAAACCTTAACACAAGCCTCAGCTCTTTTTAATAATCACAACAGTTTAAATAACTGACGCACAACAACAGAAAGGAAATATGCTAATATCTCTTAATAGAAAAAGTTCTTTAATCGAAGAATACAGGAAAATAACTTTGCTTTGAACAACTCTCTTTCTCTATTCCCACTACAATAGAGTATTACACACATCCTCTTACAGTCACTACAAAAACATTAACATGAATTTTCTTTTCCTAAAGACAAATAATTCACCCACAGAAGTTTGTTTAGAACAGGGTTTTAAGAAATATACTTCATTAAAAAGATTGGTTTAATTATCTTATGCTGCAGTAAGTATACATGAAAGCTTTACATATCACATTCCTTCAAACCCAACACAAGATATGGATCATATCCTCACATTGCAGAGTAGGAGATTTGGTAAAATATGACATCTACAAGAATGCATAAAAACTACTGCTGTGCATTGCCTTCTGCAGCGGTTGGTTTTACCAAAACCTGAACTGATGACATCTGAAGACAAAAACTTACACCAAACCCAGCCAGCAGCTGTGACGGAGTCACACCCAACTCCCATCTTTGTTTGCAGCCATTTCCTCTATCATGAGCAAAACCAGCGAGGTTCCTGTGGGAACTCAAGATGAACAAATACAACAGGAAACCAGCAGGAATGAGCTGCTCTTCTGCATTCCAGACTACCAGTGATCTGCCTGGCTATATGGTAAAGCTACATCTAGACATTACAGCATTGGCTGTACGACAACTGCAACATTTCTCAGTTCACAACTATGAGTCAATAAGAAAACTAACCTGGAGTTTTTTCTACTAACACATTTTAGTAGAAAAAACAGCTGAATTTATTTTTACTAAATTAACCAAATTATTAAAATACATAAATATTTTCTCTTCCAGATACAAAACACCTACTTAAAAGAATGGGAAATTATTATAATGTTAGTTCTAACTTTATCTTAGCTAGCATGTGTAACAAGTATAAATAGTTTTATAGACATATTCTTTCTCAAATCTCTATGTGATCACTGTTTCTGAAAAACTGCTTTAATTAACTTCATTCTCTGATGAAATCTACAAGGTACTACTCTTTATTAATAAACATCTTAATCACGGACTAGTACAAGGATAAGAAACAAGAAGAACATTGCCACCTAGCTGTTTCAGCAGTGCCCATAAAGGATGGCATGTTCAGATACGTCTCTCAAGTACTCCAGGGAAAAATCAGGCCACATAAAAATGTAGAAAGGGCTACCAAAAACATGGGGCAAGGGTAAGTTTCTGTCACTTTTATCAGCTCTGAAAGCAGGTGGTCACAAAATACATGAAATGAAAGTCTTTTCAAAACAATTCAACACAATCATGAATGAATGTCTGACAATCTCTCATCAGTTCTCAGCAGAAAGACAAACAGATCAACATATATGTGTGTTCACTGATATTTGGCAATTAAACAACACCGGGAAATTCCTGCAAAATCTAAAATATCCTTAGATAAGGTATCAATGTATATGTAAATAAGTAAATACCTCTAATAGAGAGATGTGTTTCTTTAAACTACATTTCCTGACTTTTTGTTTTAAATATATTTAATAAAGGTTCCATTTGAAAAGTAGTGCTTGTACAATTTACAAAATACAACTGGCTACACAAGTCAGGTAAGGACTTCCCAGAAAAATCAGAATAAAGCAAACCAGCTGAAGCCTGACATTGCAGATGCCCAGACTGGTATTTTCTAAGTAAATGTAAGAAACACCACAGTGGAAGGGCATCCTGCCCTGCCCTACAATGCAGCAAGAGCAAAGGACAGCATCACAGAACTGGCACATCATCTGCTTGGCAGCTGCGTGTTCCAGCTCTGCAGCCCGGAGCTCCTGCATTCCAAATGCATTTGGTTGTTCCTCTGAAGCTCTTCAGCCTAAGACACGAAATTTAGGGAGCTGTAGAACTGAGTAAACAATCAGAAAAGGGCATCCAGCTTCTGTATAGCCGCAAGGCTTCAGATGGTCATTTGATCTCCCCTCCTATGAACTTTTTCTATCATCTTCTATCTAGATGAATGCCATTTTTTGAAGAATGAAACTATGCTACGTCTTGTTAGGAAGCAATGTGTAACATCACAAAACATCCAATTTCATACAGTTCTCCATTAAAAACAGAACCTTTACCAGTTAGCTGCTGGTTACTCCATGTCACTGCAGCTCTCTGGTCACGTCACTCTGTAAATCTCACCTTGCTGACTGTTCCTGGGCAGCCCAGCCTCGAGAAACCAGCTCTGGAGTTCAGGGAGCTGAGCTTCTTCAGGCTGAGCCTCCCTCCCCACTATGCCGGGAAGACAAGAACAGGGTCCCAAGTGCCTCCAGCCTCCAAAGGGAACTTTGTGACACTGGTGGAGAACACTCAGCTAGGAGCACTTCCCTCCCCAGCACCACCACAGCTCAGCCAAGCAGAACTGTAGTATTCTCATCTTTAGCACCAACAATTCCATTATAATCTAGGGGTAAGCAGCAATCTGAGGAAGAACGGGGGCTATTCCTTAAGTACTTAACACTGCATCTCAAACACAGTAAAACAGAAGACTGACTGGGACTACGTAAGTTTATTACATGCACGGGTACCTACCAGCTCTTCCTACCGATTCCTGAAGACCTGTAACTTCTCCAACTCCTTGCTGAAGCTGGAGATGCCCTGCAGCTTGGAGGCAGTAAGAGGATGTCAATGTCTCTGCTACCTTCAAACATACACAGAGACTTGGAACATCCTGACTGTCATATACAGGTGGAAGGAACAATTACTCAAGATCACATTTCCACAATGCAGATAAAAACTGTCAATTCACCTGGAATTAGTATGAATTATAGTCATCTGCTATAGATATGCCAAATAACTAGTTACATACATTAGCTGGTAATTATCCATAGAGACTCTCAGAGATAAAACCCCAGAAATTAATTTAAGACAAAATAGCCTAAGCAGGTAAAGGAAAAAGCTTTACACTGTCCAAAGAATAGCACTAGTCAGAGAAAAAAGTACACATCAGTGTCATGGGTGTCACATCACTGTCTTTTGAAGATGGAACATGTACAAAGAACTTGAAAACCGAAACCACTGAAAATTAAAGACACTCAGTAAAACTATGTTAATCACTTATGCAAGCTCCTTAAAAAAATTTTTTCTTCTCCTTAACATTACTTGATTAAGAAGATTTTACACCTTCACCAAAGAAAATTATATGAATTGCTATTAGTACTTAGAAAAATTAACTGCAAATATTATTCTCATGATGACACAACCTCTGAAGAGCTTAGCCTGCAAAACAGACAGAAAATGAACACATCATCTCATCCCCGCACAAATTTTAGTCAGTTTTTTCCCAGGAGCATTCAAATTTTGCATTTAGAAGTTTGTTATTCATATTGGCCACCAGATACTCCTCCTGTGCTTATCAGGCATTAAATCAGGGTAATAATTTATGCAAATACCTGGAAACCAGCCTGAGTTCCTTACTCCATCACTCCCAGTCCTCCCTTATCTCTGTCCCATGATTATCAAGATTATAGAGTGAAATTTCCTTAAAATTATCCAAAGGTTTCAAGCTGAAATTATCCCATTAGATGTCAGGAACTAGACACAGGAGAAAGCTGAGCAGAGTTCTGGGAGGAAACGATGGAGTGTTTCACACCTCACCCTTCTCATTGGCCAGCCTGTGGAGCACACGCATTCGGAGCAGCCACCAAAACCACTGCCACAGCTGGCAAGGCAGGGCCAGGAGAGATAAAGAACAAAAGAGCAAGGATACCCTGGAGACTACAGGAAGAAACTCTGACTGCTCCAGGGTATTTTCCAGATGAATAAAAGATCATAGAGAGAAGATCTGGCATCTCAGATGTAACAGTGGATAAGACACAATCTTCAGGAAATCACCTTTATTTCTTTAGTCTTTAGAGATCAAAAAATAAAAATGGTTAACCTGTATTTAGCCCTTCTTTGTCTAGACCTGAACCTACAAAAAGCGAAGCAAGTGTTAGTCTTAGCACAGCCTTTACGTTCAGAAGAAGAAAGTGCCAACCGATTTCAAAAGGATACTGGAAATAAATATACAGCGAAGTTCCCATGTGCAAGATGCTTTCAAACACACATAAATCTATTTTATATCTATCTATCTATATATACATACATCTATACACATATGTAATAAACAGATTATCATCAACTAAATGCAAAACATTAATGGTTTAAACTTCTTTTGTATGATTCTCTTCAAAATGAACAAGAAAGATGGTCATTAAACAAAATCTGACACACTACCACACAACTGCCACTGAATCACCAATTATGTTCACTGTATCTTTAAGGCCATCCAGGCAGGATGCTAACCTGACTCTTAGCTTCTCTAGGCCACATGCCCTCGTTTCTTACTTTTACACAACCATGTCAAGGTGGATGAGCCTAAAGGAAAGGAAAAAATTTCACAGCCTTTAATAAAAGCAACAAAACATATTTTTGTGCTTCAATCGTCATCAGTATCTATGTGGGATTGAATTTTCCTGATTTGAACATTAAAAATAATATTCTATGTTCATAGCATCATATGTTCATGTATCATAATACAGAAAAAAACCCCCAAACAGTGGTACTGTTCAAGCTTTTCCAGAAGTGTCCAAGATAAACAATTGAAATTTTCTTGTGAAAATATTTTTTTTTGCTGGAAACACTGAATTAATAATAAATCCTTTATTGCAGCAGATATGATGATTATGTAGTAACAAATTAGTTTACCTGGATTGTAGTTCTATTAAAATTCCTCACAATCATCTGGTGTATAGTTACTTGAATCAGTGTATTTTAGATTTGCTGTGATGGTCTTGCTAAAATCTGTTCTTCTGGGTTGCTGACTCATATTTTCAAATATTCTGCAAAGTTTGTCTAGTTTGCACAATCCAGCTGTCGGTGACAAGCAGAAGAAAAGTTCTACGCTGTGTAAGAAAACAGGATTGTCTTGTATTTAAGACTGGTTCTCACAGATGCATTTCAGTTATTCCACACTAAAACTAGCAAGATTTCACAGAAATTATGCTGTTGCATCAAAAGCAACTATTGCTTCTTCCCAGGACTTTGGACACCTTCAGATGTAAGAGGTACCACAGGCTTTAGGCCAGAAATCCAGGCTCACCTTATCCTAGAGGCCACTGTGATCCAGGACACGGAACGATGGAGAAAGAAGCTGCATTTCCACTGCAGTCTGCTCCGTTGGCCACGGACTCCGTGTGCAGTCCTGCCTTTCCACACGGCTGCAGGCAAGAGCCCCCCAGCTGCCCAAGACACCATTTATCAGCTGAGCACCAGACTGAGCTGGCAACATCCCCACCTGTGACACAAACACCATCGTGGTCCTACCGATGAACCAGGCAAAAAGGGAGAGACAGCCCGAGACTTATACAAGAAGAGTCAGAACAGAGATGAATTATTTTGCCATCTGAAGGCCTGTGGGTTTCAAACATGCTCTCTATTGTCCATTCTGTGCTTCTGATAATCAGCTGTGAAGAAAAGGCACCTTCTTCACTCCTGATTCCTGGGTATTACACTCAAACCACATCACTTGTTAATTGCTTGGGTAATATATGACTGAATTACAAAAGAAGAAGGCTAGAAATTAGGATTTTTATGATAACATGAACACTGGGTGATTATGTTTTTCAAAGAAAGGGTGGAGAAAATTATTTCTTAAGGTTTGCAACTTCTGTAATTCAGTTTCTGTTCATTTCAACTCTCCAGATAGTTCTCAAGACTTACCACTGGTCTTTGAATACAAGGTGGCATTACAAACTTAAATGAAAAACCCTAATGGACAAAGCAGCTTCTCAGACTCAATGGAAAAAAAGGATTTAGATTCCCTGTGTGGGAAGTTATCTACAAATAAAGCAATTACCAGGTCTTCACACCAATTATTGAGGGGTGATACAGGTTTCATGAGTCTCTTTTCTGCATAAACATTGGCTGTGATTCTGCTTTTCAAGGCTGACTTAGAAGTAAAACAAAAGCTGAAAGCTAATGCAGAGGAAGCAGACACAGAGTTTTTAGTACACAATCCTGAAATACTGGCCATTTAATGGCAAGTAATACCATTTGTTTGTTGTTTCCATTAATGAGATATTCCCACTCCAAGAGATAAAGAGGAATTCACCAGAGACAAATGATCATCAATTACTGTTAGGTTGTCACTTCAAGGAAGCTTCCAATATGGACAAAGGCCAAGGTATTTATGTGGCACGTGTGGAGTCAGGAGGGAGCTGCGGGATGAGGCCTGGGAAGTGACTTTGGAGTCCAATTCAACTTGAAAGGCTTCAAGGCACCACGTGTATACAAGTCTGCATACACAAAGTCTGTCTACTCTTAGAAAAATAAAGCTATTAAATTTAGAAGTTGCAAATAATTACAGGAAACCTGAAAGTGTCTTGATCTGGGGCAGTATTTGATTTACAACTATACAGCTTCAAAGAGCTGTCTCAGCTTCCTCTGAACTAATGTCCAACTGCTGGTTTTGGGCATCTCTTGATTTGTTCCCCTCTAACTCTGCCTTAAGAATTTTTAAGCACATAAAACATGTTTAAGCTCAGCTGTCAAAATATTTTCTTCTCAAAAAGCAAACAGTTCTAAATCTCTCTCTAAAACCACTAGAGCATTAGGGTCTTATGCAGGACCATATTTACAACTTCTCAGTAAGTTCTTTTTTTAAAGATAAAGTTAAATACAAGATAACTTAGCTCAGCCAGTCAAGACTGAATTTAGGTATTAGGATGTTTCACTTAACCAGTAGTCTTAGGAAACCAGTATCTTAGGAAGATGCATTTCGAAAAATTTGCTTTTCCTCAGACCAAAGTACCCAAATGTTTTCCCTGACTCTAAGACTAGAATGCAAAGTATAATTGTCAGTGAGGTCTACTACTGCTACATAGTAGCAGACTAAGCAGGTAGTCAAAATCTTAACATCTAACATGTGCACAACGAAAATAGGAATCATTGAATGAATTCTAACACTTGTGTCCATGAAACACCACATAAAACTCCTCGATGTTTGCAGTTTAGGTGAAAAAAAACCCCAACAAAACTAAATGTTGGGAGGAAAAGTGAGGCTTATTACAAAGTTATGAGAATTTATGAAACAAAAATTGAAATGAACACCAAGTATGAAAAGAGTACAAGAAATGTTTTTGTAGAAAAAAGGGTATTATTGTTCAGACAAAACTGAAAGGAATATGAGCTGAGAGATGCCTATAAGCAAACAAGCAGAAGGCTAATGAGAACGTGGGCCATTGTCACCTCCATAATGTAAAATTAAAAGCTGATAAAGACTGAGAATACCTTTTACAGTTCTGTAGGAGGGCTTTTACTGATTAGAAGGCAGCCGCTGTCTGCCCCCAGTCTGCCAGAAAACAGAACCAAATATTTACTACTTTACTGACATTTTAACAAATTTAAAAGATGACAAACGCTTTGCATTTGTGTTCATACATTTCAGTTCTAACATGCAAATAGAAACAAATGTTTAAGATGTATATAAATTTTTTTCAGCCTAAAATAAGTCTGTTATATTACATTTTTTTCCCACTGAAATCAGGAAATAGGAATGAAAGCTCATATGAAGAACACCATTTAGCGATAATTTCAGCCTTTAGAGTTGAAAAGAGAGACTCAAGACGGACTATGGACTAGATGATCTCCACGTAAAAAATCAAAATAGGAGATCTGGGAGCAGGAAAAGTAAAAACGCTTTACTTCCACATCATCCAAATATCTACTATTGAATCTTTATAACTTAAACAACAAATACAGCTGGGGAAAAGAAAGCCACAGGAAATGGATACAACCTGGGGGAGAATGACAATTCCTAAATTCTCAATTATTTGCTATGGAGAAGTGTATTTAAGCACACTCTCCAAAGATGCACTGTCCATGGTAGCTGCCTTCCATCCTGCCAGGCTACCCAGAACTACAGTGCTGTTCTCTGCATCCTCGACTTGTCAACCTCGGCTTTTTTGCCTAAATATGATGTTGCCCTCTGTTCACAAACTCAAATTGAAGAGCTGACTCCCAAAACAACAATTATATTGGTTTCTGTGGCGTGTGTAGAAAGATCTAACAAAGGTGTCATTATAAAACTGTCATTGTAGATTGAATGAAGAAGTTGTTGATGTGTTGGTCTTAACCATCTTTGGTGCTGGTTTGTCTGTGCCCCATTTTAGAAGGACACCAGGCAAATACCTTGGGTAACATTTGAGAGAGAGTGCAAAACTAAAGTCTCTAGATTTCATTTAATGTTTACTCATTTACAGCTAATGGTTCTTAGTGATACTATAACTCAACAAAAGACAAAATATATTGTTAGAAGTTAGGCACCCAGTATAATTTTGCCTTAGCTGCTCTTACACACCTTCCTAGTGACCAGTAAACTGTACTGCTCAATGCAAAAGATTGCCCAAAGAAAAAAGCCAAGTATAAGGCAAGCAAAACTTCAGTTTTATGATGGAGCTTAGAGCACAAGTGATACAAAAATAATATCAACCTGATTCAAAAAGAGAGTACAAGTTACATTTATCACTGTTGGGTGGTACATTTATTTTAAAGTGGAATATTATGACAACTGAAAATAAAGTCTCTATCCATTTCCAAATGATGCTGAAAAATCACTTCAGCTGTTATGTTGTTATAAAAGCAACATATCAATCATTTCACAGTAATACTGCACTTGATTCAGTACCAATGCCAGCTGTAAGACTCAGGTTAAGTACATCCAAGTACACCCAGTTTCACTTTACGATCACTAATTTTCACTATTTAATAGCAGTATATTCAGTGTCTATGGGTATGCTGTGTAAATACTGATATAGATACCGCTTTGCATATGAGCAAGAACAAGATGGAAGTTTTACAGACTTCACTGGTCTTCCACTGTGAAACCTTTCTATTAATAGGAAACTTAGCCCATGATGAAAAAGGTAAGAGTTACGTTTGAAGACTTCCCTACATTCTGTGAAATAAACAAGGCACCCTTTTGAAGTTAACTAGGTGAATGATTTCATGACCAGTAAAAATATGTTGGGAAACAGCAGCAGATTCTGTTGAGGATGGCACAAAGACACAACCAGCTTTCCCTGTTGGATACTTCCTCTGCTGAACAAGTACAGTAACATAAGCTGAAGTCTGGGCACAGAAACTATTTTCTTCTTAGCATGCAAAGTATTAGGTACTGAAGAAAAATCAGAAGAGTTGTGTCAGTCACCTTCAAAACACAAAGCAGTTGTCCTGCATATTTC
The DNA here is from genome assembly GCA_013400735.1 of Pomatostomus ruficeps. Lineage (NCBI taxonomy): Eukaryota > Metazoa > Chordata > Aves > Passeriformes > Timaliidae > Pomatostomus > Pomatostomus ruficeps. The sequence continues at coordinate 19,774 of VYZT01036575.1, forward strand.
TAAAGACAGTTATTAAATGCCTTTAAAAAAAATTAAACACATGTGAGAAGTGTGAGTAGCAATATGATCTACAATGTGTAATAAACAAATGTGATACTAAGACCTGCTGTTTCTTAGTTCAGCTCCCAGAAAAGCTACCGTTCCATGGCTGAAGGCTACAAATACTTACTTTTGCCTCTTACCCAAACCTGAAAAATATATCAACATTTTTATATGTAAGAATAACAGCTCGAAAGTCCATTGCCTCAAGAACTATGCAGATAAGACTTACCTTCAAAATTCATTCAGAAAAGGAGCTTTAAACCCCAGTAATTCACCTTATCATTGCAAATTATGGCTTCAGTTCCATTAGGCAAGTTGAAGAAAAGGTGAAATTGTTGTGCAACAACCAAACTCCAAGTTTGGGGTTTTTTAAATATTCAGAACAACTCATTGCTAATTTCCTTTCATTCATTCTACAAACACCATAGAATCTTTTAATATGGAAACAATTTTCCATAGGAAAATCTGATATTTTCCTATGGAATCTGATATCCTTTGAAATTGTTTTATATATATGACTGCAAAAGAGGAATGAACTGATTTTAATTAATTTATTTTTTTCAGTGAAATAAAATTCCAGCAAGTCCACAGTATCAAGAATTCAAATGGACAATTGTAATCTTGAATGCCATCCATGACAAAGCACTCATTTCTAGGAGAATTATATTCTTTAGCTTATGCTATCCATCCTTAGATTCATAATTTCAATGAATGTTCATTTATTTAGAGGCACATTCTCCAAATATATGTATTTGTACTCTACAGCTATGCCTTCGTTCAGATCAGAGGTACACTCGCAACAGGACCTGTACACTAAACTGAGCCTTCCTGTGCCTGGACGCCATCTCTGCCATCAACTGAAAAGTATCCGAGTCAAAATAACATTCCTTGTTTACGAGTTTATTAGAGAACTGCAGTCCAGAAGCACTACACTGAACTAGAACATCAATTTTTTTAATCTGGTATAGAAAACCCTACATCTGACCCCCATATTATCCCCTTACTCATGGAAAACTTTTAAACTGCTTGTCTGTAGCAAAGAACTTCATCTAAGCTGCTCAGGAAATGTCAAGAGAAAGAATTAAAAGCGTATCTTTAACAGTGTATCTTTAGTCTTTTAGTCATAACTAAGAAAACGCAGAACTGGATGCATACTTGGCATTGCAGATCTCTGGTTCTAAAAATAATTCCCCACTCACTCACAATCTTCTTGGAGAAGTTTACAAGTTGACCCAAGAGTTTAAAATTGCTACAGAGCATTTATGAGGTTTTTTAAAAATTCTGTTTATAAAGGAAGATTCCATGTAATAGAAAAACCACGGGCTGAGTATAGATTTAGGTAAGCTTTGCTGCTTTGAAAACCTAGAAGGGTAAGATCCCAGGCAGGACACAGCTGCCTGTATATGACTGTGCAACAGGCACTTGGTACTTCACAGTCCAGCCTCAGAAATTGTTCCCGTCCTGCTAGAAAAATCTGACACTCGACTATTCAGGGCTATCTAACTCTGCCAGTGCTGGCTACCCACCAAAGAGGACCTAAGGGATCTTCCCAAAAATCACAGATGGGTGTGTGGAAGGAGGAAAGAACTGGAGAGGGGAAACAAGAGGGAAGAACAGTCCTGCACTGGAGAGGGGGCAATGCACCTTCAGAGGAGAGTGGAACAGCTCTCACAGACTTCTAAGACCAAGCAGCAGAAGCAGATATAAGAGAGCTGCTTTATTTCCCCGTTAACTGTATACCAGAAGGGTAAAAGTGAATTTGGCTATAATCCGGGAGTCCTCAGAAAATGAACATAATAAATTACACTTCAGGGAGTATCATCTACATATTCCCCCAAACAGATGAGGTATTTCAGCAAGCAGGAAACAACAGATCTTTATTTCTACTAATTCTGTTATCATCGCCCCTTAGGCCTATACAGCTCATCTACTGTCCAATTTTAGCTGTTTGCTTCCCCAGAAAGATAATCTTTCTGAAACAGTGTCCTTTTCTGCCCTTCTTTTTAAAATACACAAATCTCATGCAGCGTAAGGAAAAACACTGAAACATTTAAAAGGGCTAAAATAGTAATTCCTGTAAATGAAAGAGTTTTTAATGAGCACTACTTAGCAGAGAGCTCAATTTGAATTGCCACGGTAGAGGAAGTTTGTTTTCCCATCAGTAATGAACTATGCCTTTTTACTCACATGTAACAACATGCTCAGCTCCCCGGATAACTATCAGGAGAAGAGCTCCTGTTTATTCTGCAGACAAAGCAGATACCATACTTAAGGGTTTGTCCCTAGGAGCTGAAACCATAACAGAAGACCAGTTTTGTTAACAGTTTAAAGAAATTATCTTTTAAAAGTTTCCATACTATAAAATTATGACCCAAAGCAATTTTGATACATGTTTCCTGTGGTCATAATCACCTTCATGGTACATATAGTTGTTTTCTCATCTATTAACAGCCTTGCAATTTCACAACCCTTTTATGTTGGAACACTAAACCAGCTTGGGGGGGGGAATTTTTACACAAATGCAAACAACTTCTGTTAATAGGCACAATGCTATGTAAGTCTTTTAGTACCTATAGACAGCAGGCTTAAGAACACATTTCTGACCCCCGGGCAAAGCTACAGAGAAAAATCAAAACAACAACTCTGAGGTTTATTTCTTAATTACAACGAGCTGTCTGCAAATTCAGGGCATAATACCCTTGAACTGATCTCACTTATCCTCAGTGTAGGAAATTAGTATTGAAGTTGTTTCTGCATATCAGTTAATAGTAGATAAACATTTTCTGGAGGAAATTTTTTTTGAAAAATCTCTCATTTCTACTTCTAATTTATTTCAAACTTTGTCGTACATAAAGTTCCCATTAATACATTATCCAAACAATAATGCTGAAAGTTGGTTACAGTTTTGTTGTCCTCCTTCACTTCTCTCATGGTCTTCACAAGAAATCTGTGGAGCAGGTCACAGTTCATTGCAAACAAACACAACCCCTGCACACACCAAGACCCAATCTCCCGTTACAAACCACAGCCATCTCAGTGGTCACTGTGCAGATGGATCACAGAATTGTAGAATACCCCGAGCTGGAAGAGACCTACAAGGGTCACTGAAGTCCAGCTCCTGGCCCTGCACAGGACAGCCCAGGATCACACCCTGGGTCCGAGAACACGGCCCCAGCTGTTCCCTTCTTGAGCTCTGGCAGACTTGGGGCTGTGACCTGGGGAGCCTGTTCAGTGCACAGCTCTGTGCCATTAAGGTGTCCAACATATCTTGATGGCTTTCACTCCAATGGGACACAACAGAGACCTGGGAAATCTCAAGCCTTGTTCTACAGAAGCCAACCCGAACCACAGAGCACACAGGTGAGCCATCAGTGCCCTTTCTTTTCAGCCCAAGAAGATTGCTTTGTTTGCTGGGAGAAAACTGGAAATATTTTTCTAACTACCTCCCAGACCTAAAGTAATTAGGAGGGCTGTTTGGTTTTTTTTTTTTTTTTGCTTGGTGTTAACAAAATACTTACAAAACATGTAGACATACACATATACTAATAATAATCCAGTAACAAAAGAAGAAAAAAACCCCAAACCCCTACACTTTCCCTTTTGTCCTCAAGTTTCTTAGCATTTCTCAGAATGAAACAGTTGGTTTAAAACCTACAAGAAACAGGGACACGTAAATGCAAGTGGAAAATCCAAGACAAAGCGACACCATCTAAAGAAGAGAGCAGACAAGCACAACTCCAAGCTGGAGCAACTCACTGCTGATTTATCAACGGATTCAATGTTACTTCCAGAAAAGCTGTGAAGTTAAGGTTTTTACTGACCCTGTTGCCCCGAATCTTCCCGTGAGCTTTGATGTAAACAGAAAATCTACTAGAAGTTAATTATACAGGACCCCGCTGTAGCCAAACACAAGCTCAGAGCTAGGGGAAGCGCATGTACACGTCACTACAAATATTTAAACAAGAAGTTCAGTGTTTGATTACATCAGTCAAGGCAAATTTAGAATAGTTCAGATCTGCCAAAAGCACTTTGCTAACAAGTGGTGTCAGTGGCATGAGGCTACCTGGAACATGACAGCAGTCGGGGAACACCCTTGGCCTTTCTACTGCTCCAGTCACAGAGCTCCGTTCTCCTCCTCCACCTCACCTCTCCTCCTCGTGCACCATTTTCAAATCACCTTGAGCATATTCTGTTTTGCTTTGGCCTAGAAGTGCAGCTGGTTTCCTTCCCTTCCAATTTATTTCTCACCTATCTTTTCTTTCCAGATCTTCCCTGAATGATGCACAACCTAAACTCTTGAACGCTCAGCCTCCCTCTGGTATCGTACAGTCACACTAAAAGAAACAGGGGGTGGTCTCTCTGTGGGGACACACCAAACAGTAACACTCCACTAAGAGCCTTTTCCCTTTGATTTCATGCCATGATTTTTACTCCCATCTCTTATTTCCCTCGATATTTTAAATCTATCTTACAAATTCTGAGGAGAAGGGGTGACAGTAGATTTTTCATACTGTATTATAACATGCAATAGCAGAGTGATACTTGGTTAAACTTTTTCCTTTTAAGGATATAGGCAGTTTAGGTTAGATCTCCTCCAGAAAGGTGTATTTGTTTTCGTATGTAGAAAAGCGCTCACAGAGAATACAATTTTTAAAAGACACAAAAATTTAGGTAACATTCAGTTTTACTTGGAAATAAAGACAACTACTAAGGGTACCCTGGTACTATAACCATGCCCTTTCATACAAAATATTGGGCTCTCAATAGCTTTATTTTATTTAGGAGTACATGCCAGATCTTTAATATTCTTCCAATGAAATATTTTTAATGGATATGGTGCTTATGCTTGCAGAATGTTTTGATGCATTTACATTGCATTTGTGATTTAATCTGCAGCTCTACGCTTATCCCTTAGGTGTGGTAATCCCCACTGTTAAAAAGGCAGAGCAAAACAAAAAAGCTGAACACACTGTTCAAGCAATCTATTTCAAACAGATGTCAGAGACATATTTTATTATTTTTAGATCAGACCACTGATCAGCAGGATGATGAGCAAAGAAAAAGATCTGCTAACCTAAAATGTGTGACTCTTATTTATTGTGCATTTCCAATCAATAAGGTAAAACATTACTAAAATATGAAGAGTCATGATTTTATTTACTGCTGCTTCTCATGTTCTGGTGGAAAATCCACCATCACATTGTGCTAGAACTGTTCATGCTTCACCCACTATCACTTTGTCATTGTATACATATACATTAGTTATGCAAAAATGATTCCAAATTTTCAAGCTCTAATGAAGGTGCTGGGCTCCTCTGGCTGACACAGCTGAGCTCTTGGTCCTTATCCTCAGACATTGGCTCATCCTGTAAGCACCTTGCACGCTGACCACAGCTGCAGTGATGAAATAAGAGCCTGCAAACACTCGCTCCCAGCTTCTGTTTGTTCTTTAAGAACTGGTACACACTAGAAAGATTTCATGTCCTTTACTTATCTACAAACAAAAGCCCATGTGGGAAGGAGAAGGCAATACACATCTCTCTTGTGTCATTCCTGCATTTGGCTTTGAGTAATTCCTTTATAAATGAGAACTTGTCTCCATCTGATAACAACCTGGACAGTAGGCTTAGCAGCCAACGTGCTGATGTTTACTGAAATGTCAAAGGTTACTCACTAAGAATGGGGCTGGAATGACTAACACTCCAACGGCCCTATTTCTGTTGGCTTGATGATTTATGGCACAGTAGTAGTAAGCACTGAAAAAACACAATATTATTGTATGTCTGTGAGAAGTTCTGAACACTGAAAACTTAAAGACAGGTTTTTAAATCATAAACAACACAGACATTTATGATCCAGCAATCATCCTCTGAAACTTATGATATAAAAATAACTTTTATTTAATTTTTGGATCTTGATTATTTTTATTAATTTGAGCATATGGTCTGCATTCAGTGTAACAGCATGTGTATATATATACACAAGATGACTACCAGCATCACTCAATTTCCATACATCTGCCATTTCTAGATACAGTTACAAGCCTGGAAGCACAAAAGGTTACATGGCAAATATGTAACAGGGCTCCAGACGCTGCTCCATTCAATACCTAATCAAACGAGCTCAAGAAATCCAACGTGTAAATTCCATATTCAGCAGAGGGGAATACACAAGTCTTCAATGTGCCAGTTCTCCAAAACAGATCCCATCCTCATTCCCAGCTGATGAATCTGTTATATTAAATTTTGACTCTTCTTCAGTTGCAGAGAAAATGGAAACAAGCTGAGTTCAGTAAGGAAGCTTCAACATTAAGCCACAGAAGAGACCAAGCTTTAGTGCCGTCAGTAAGTGAACTGCTTCTGAAAGCTTGAAAGGAAAAGACTTTCCTCTTTTTTCAGACTAACTGGAACTTTAACAGAGAAACTTTGAAAATATCAGTTACTTACTGACACATAATCAGAATCCAGCTGGACTGGCAACAAGAGCACTCAACTCATGTGCCCGTTCTGTGGAAAGGGCAGGCAGAGCCAAACATCCTTGGCTCAAGAAAGTAAGGGAAAGAAATACCAAAACTTACTCCATATAAGTAAATAAAGATTACTCAGCAACACGAATATAAGAAATGGCTCATCTCCTTGCACACCAGAATGCTCTTCACAAAGTCATCTGTCTTTTTTTTCCCTTAGGGACTTTTTATGGAGATTAGTTTTTATGCCTCGTTTCATTATTATTCAAGAAACTGCTTTAGATTGTGTGTTCAAATATAACAGCAACAGTTAAGTTGGAAACTGCAGTTTTAGGATGCATTTCCCCCATTTTAGGACTCATTTCAACTTTTAAAACACCTTGAAATTACTCTCAATGTAGAAGCTACAAGTAAAGGTATTTTCATCCTCTGGATGGTATTTTTTTCCTGACATTCAATTAACCCTGTATCAATGATATTAATATTTCAATTTCCACTAAAGTTGTATTTCTGGTGCTTTTTCCTTGCTCAAACAGGTTTTTAAATTTATTAAAGGTACATTAAGGTAAAACAAATGGCATTTAATATAGTGAATTAAATGAACAGGTAACACCTACAAGCTATTCAAAAAAAGTAGAGAAGCATCTAAATTACTTCTCCTGTCAAGTATAAATACTAGTGACATTACTGTGTTGCATAATGCTCACTACAGCTATAATTTATACACAAAGATTTTCATGTTATAGTATATCAAATTTCAAGATGCATGAAGGCTTCCAAGCAAATAAACAGAAACCACTTAAACATCAGCAAATAAAAAGATAGAGTTTTTCTGAAGTTAGATGGCAATGGCAGACTTCAGCTTCATCCACATGAACTGATTTTTAAGCCTACCAGTAAAGATTTTTTTTAAGGAATTAATATTTATGTGGTTTCAGCCATAGGCAAAGATGGATGAGCACTGAAATTTGCTCATTTAAGCATAGTCTCCTCATCATGAAATGCAACAGAAGAGTCTCAAGAACAGGCTTATCAAAGTGCCAAGATAAGAATATAACTAGTATCTCCTTTTTACTTAAGCAGCATCAAAATCTTACTTTCCATCCAACAGAAGTACCATTTAACATAATTTTCCTCTTATTTCATTCATAGAGATCCACTGATACTTTGCACATTTATGTCTCTTTCTTAGTTAATTGTTTGATTCATGGAAAGCAGAACAATAGTAAGATACAACATGGTGGATCTTCATTTTGAAGGAGGCAGCTGCCACTGACACTTCTATCATAGTCTAAAACCTACAGCTGCAGCTGTACCACAGAATAATTCTGTGCATATGTAATAGCTCAGCCAAGTATTACTGTGCCGTGTCCTTGGTCAAGAAACAATAAAAACTAAGTAGTAAAATGGCAGGTTGAGGGAGGGACAAGTCTACCTCTAAGTGATTTCAATGAACTTTGAATATGCCACTTATCAGTACTACAGCAAAATGCTCAAGCTTCCAAAATAAGTATCTGCCTGGTAAAACAATGATGGAGCTCTTGGTGAGCACCACTGAGAAACCGGGAAGATGCAGAAGCCCTCAGTGATGCAGTGCAGGTCTGGCAGAACCATCAGAAGGGTTGATACGCTGGCAGCTGGCTGGGCTGTCTGTCACCACAGATGACAGATTTGCACGTCACACAGACTGAAGTTAGATTCAGGGCTTTGTGTTCTCCAGTGGGATTTCAGCTTAGTCATACAAGTTACAAACCAGCATCACACTCACAGAAACGTAGCACTGGTAATCAATGGAAGGCTGGATAACCAGACATACCTCTCCTGTATCAGCTGAGTGTGAGACTAAATCAACCTCTACAGGAGAGCAACAGCACCACTAACACGTGTCCACCTAGGATTCCACATAACCTTACATCATAAAAATCCAAATTTTTTTCTAAACGTGGTATTTTTTTCTGAACCAAAACCTTCCCAAGTTTTGGCTTCAGTGTGGTTTTCCCAAGCACAGTAAGCATTCTGATTTGTGAGGCAAGAATTATTTTTATTTATTCCTTAGAGAGGACTGTAGTCAAATATCGATATCAACTACAATGGCTTAAATAGGATAAGGGGTAATGGTTTTCAGCTGAGGTGAGTCAGTTTAGATTAAATATAAGGAAGAAGTTTTTACAGTATAGGTGATGAGACACTGGCACAGGTGGCCCAGAGAGGTGGTAGATGCCCCATCCTTGGAAACATTCAAGGTCAGGCTGGACAGGGCTCTGAGCAGCCTGATCTACTTAAAGATGTTCCTGCTGATTGCAGGGGATTGGACTGCATGACCTTTAAAGGTCCCTTACAACCCAAACTATTCTACAACTCTACAAAATTCTCCTTACTGTTTTAATAGTGACATTTATTGGTAACTTCTGAATAGGTTTTAGAAACGTAAGTTGTAATCAACTTATGTATGTAATGCAAAAAAGTCGTGGGAAATCTAAAGTTTGTACACTGGGATTATAACTGAATTTTAAGGTGAGCAAAGGAAAGGTGACAAAACAAACACTATTTCCTTTTCTTAACTCATATAAAGGCATCTAGCACTTTAAAACATTAAAGAAGCTAAACAGAACAGAACAATATGTAAAATTGCTTACACCCACAGTTGCCAAACTACAGTTTGACTTGATCCTATTTTCACTAACTTTGAAGACAGAAGATTTTGGACCTCAAATCAGTAGTCTCAGGACTGGGCCTTTAGAGAAAAAGTAAAACTATATTAAAGTGTGTTGGTCTCACAAAAGTTATCATTAACTCTCTTGTGCTAAACTGTGAAACATCATCAACAGGCAAATCTAGATGGAGAAGTACCAGCCAAGAAAACAGAAACTCATGGATTTCAGACACAGTTCCATCATCAATTTATATCTGGTCCCTAAAACATTTTAAAGTCTAGTCTAACTACAGTCATTGTGAGATACTGGCAGTCATTGTGACTGAAGCAAAGACAGGACACATCGTTCTCTCAGTCTGTAAAATGGGAACAAAAAATATTCCTAACCAAATGGAGAGGACTGTTTTCCCATTTTCAAAGCCCTGAGATAGTGATAAATTAAGCAGCATTATTCTTCTTACATTTTTCAGATTAAGATAATTTAAAAATTAAATGCATACCATTTAGACCTCATGAATCACATTGAAATAATGTCCTGCCTGCTCCAATAACCATCAACACCAACCCGCAGAATTTCCTATCACAATGGAAAGAAGGAAGTCTACATTTACCTATTCCTAAGCCATTACTGCAGAGCATAATGTTGCTCACCTCCGTATGTGACTACAGGCACACGTGTGAGCAACCAGGTCATTTCTTCAGTTTTCAAAACTACCATTTTAATTATGATGCCACATCAAATGAGTAATAGATTTCCTTTGCTACAGTTTTTCTCAGATGACACTGCTTTTATAGAACTCTGAATACATTTCAATGGCTTTTTTATACATAAGCCATCAATACAATATGTTCATTTACTTTCACATCTGACTTCTTGAAGTGTTGAGAGTAGTAATTTGCATTCCCACATTCTTAAAAGCTGCTTTTAATAAGAATTTTCTCGTTTGCTATTTATACATGTCATTTAAATACTTAAAATTTGGCAACTGAAAAGAACTGTTCTCTTTAAAATAAAGGATTTCTATTTCAGTATTTGAAATTAAATTTTCTTGGGGTCTTATTTGGTTTTGATTGTTTGGCGATTTTAAAAAACAGGTATTCAGAGAACATTCCTATTGGATATGTGTTAATCAGAAAACTTCTAATCATTGTTTGAAACAAAACTGTGATGTAACAAAAAAAAATTCCCCAGCAGTTTAGAGATTTGAGTTCTTAAAACAAACCAACAAGGCGAAACCCCCTAAACACAGAGTTATATTAAAACTACATTATCAACTTCTGACAAATGTGTATTATCAATATGGTATCTATAGGGATAGCAGTTAGGTTATTAAGAAGACTGCATTTCGTCTGTGAAGAAGTGTTTTGAGATTAGCCCACAGCATTAAGGGTCATGTATAAAATAAGCTTTGAAAAGAAACTATGGACAAGAAAGAAGGAAAGCTATTGGGCTGTGTCTCACCTTCTGATGTATAGCTCTTCCCCTACTCCAGTTTATCTTGCTATTTGCCATTCACAAAGTGATCTCTACAACACCAGCAATTCCATATTTCAAACATCAAATTGCTTTATGTTAAGCTTCACAATTAACAGCTAAAATCCAGGCACTAGGAGTGGTGGGGGTTTGTTACTGCAAAACCATTTGGAGACACAGTAGATGTCTGAGATGCTTGCCCCACCACACGGACAGTTGGTATTTATTTCCACAGTACAGTGTATCTGACTCGTTAATTATCAGGGAAGCATCAGCACAATCAAGATGGGTATCTACAACCTCTGGATATTGGGAAAACAATCAATAAAAGACTATCACTAAGATAGTTACTGTACAGCCTAAAAAGGTAGCATATATTTACGCCAAATAAAGGAGGAGGCAATGCGTTCTTGCCATTGATTTCAGTACTACAACACGTAAAGCCCAGACCTGCTATGGTAAACGTGTTGACATTCAACACGGTAAGTGCATACAGTTAATACTACAGAGGCAGGCTCCTCACTCTGTACCACAGACATATCCATAGCTGGTCTAAGCATTCATCAGGCTTAAACCGACAGGCACGGGCTACGGCTGTAAGGTATTTTAGAGAAAAAACAGCTGGAAGCAGCAGAGCAGTGTAACGACTATATGTACACACGCCTGGACTAAAAGCGATTACCAGATCCCACAACCAGTGGCAGGAGAATACACCAAACACACGTTTAACAAATCATGCCTGAGGAGCGGTGAGAAATCAGGCTACTCCATCCTCGAGCTGGGAGCGAGAGCGGTCCGCCTGCCCCGGCGGAGCCACCTCGCCCCAGCGCGCACCGGAGATGCGGCTTTTCGTGTGAGCGGCCCGGGCGCTCCCGCAACGCCGGCGCGGAGGCGGAGGCCGGCCCCCGGCAGCGCCCCGCCTTTCCCCGCCGCGCCCCGCGGAGAGCCGCGC